>JBAWJU010000061.1:0-237572 GCA_037356035.1 Xylaria sp. Z50
GGTTTTTGAACGGGAAAAAACCCCCCCCCCCCCCCCCCCCCCCCTAAAGCGAAGGTGTTTTATAATATATTACTAGTAGTTAGTAGGACGGCTCTTTGAGTAGCAGTAAGTTTTCATTATATTTTGTACCGAGATCCTGATGGGAGTACTATTCTTTATTTCAAAAAGAAGTTTAGCACAGACTACTCATTAATTACAGTCCTACACTAAATGGAAGATGTTGTGACCAAATTGATGCCCTTTTTTATATATACAACACCTTGTTCCAGAAGGAACGATATGTCATACAAGAAACCAGTCTGCTTGCTAAGGGTATCGTGGCAATAGAAAACGCTTGGCTGTTCGTCACGAACGGCGTTGCTGGGTTCCCTTCGTCTATTGAGGATGCTATCGAGGCGTCTCCCACGTTTTTTGTTGCTTCATATTTCGGGCCACTTTCACCAATCGCTACCGCCTTTTGTAAAGCATAAACAAGTTTATATTTAAACCTTTACATTATCTTATGCATTTTAGTATCATTGGTTCGCCTTTGGGGGTGCGTGATCGGTTACGCATAGCGTCGCGAGGCATTCGAGAGGGGCTGCAGGAAACTTGTCGGGACCTAGGCGTGAAGTGTAGTGAATACTTATTATTGCGCGAAGAGCCTAGACTGCTTAAACTGGCAATTTATACTATATACATAAAACATTCCTTGTTCTAGAAGCTGTTATAATTCTATGGTGCAACATAACTAACTTGAATATTTGAAATAGAACCTATATAGTGCGCTGATGGAGAATATGATGACCAATTATTGGATGAAGGTTGAGAAAATCGTACTTACGCCGGGTTTCGTTTACATTACGAGAATCAATGGATGCTGAATTTGAACTCAATTAAAAAGATAGTTGAGAGATTCTCTATCAAGCGGGAATGGGATGCTTAAGAGTCCCAGTCTAATAGTATCTAGGCTAGTGGGTTATCCTGGATGAGAAATGGAGAAAGGTTATCTAATCCAAGCTGGTTCTAGATACCCTGAGTGTATCTTCGTGCTTTAACATCTCAACTCCCTATGTCACCCGCCATTTTGATAGCGATTTGTCTCATGTATTGCCTATGATAGACCTAGTAAGTTACTTTTCATCAATTCCTGGTCTGGCTTACCTGCTCAATAACTGCTTTCATTGGTGTTTATGTTTCTACATGCGCCGAGATGGAGATAGCGCGTGCGCTGCGGGCGCTCGGTGCTAATTGAAACAAATCCCTCCTTGGCCGTGTCAGATAAGTAAAATCTAGCTAAGTTCTTAGTTGAGATCTTATCCTACTATATGGATAGTTTTACGATGGTTATCATTAGCGTGAATGAGCTGACTACACGAGGAATGACAATGGGAATCTATACAGCCGAGCCGTTCTGTCTCATTCGGTCGGCATCCCGTACTAGTTGTCTTCCGTCTACGAAGATATAGGCCACATTCTGCCTATTGGGAGAATACAGTATAGAATCAATTGTTAGAAGACAAGCTATTCCCCATTTTGACCACCCTTGCTTTTCCGTGTTGGGTGAAACTATATATGAAACGATCGCTACAGGGGATGACCAACAGGGGCAAACCGCTATAACACCTTTGGCAAGGCTTACACTACACTAGTCTAGAAGTCCACCAATACTTCATTTCCCCATCGTGGACTTCAGGGGCTGTATTGGGAACTGGAACACGGACCCGCCAGCGTCATGTTTGAGGTAGTAAGCTAAACCGCGATCGTGGAGGTTGTATTAACGGGGATGTGCGAGTGCAGGAGCCTTAGTTCTTGCAACTGGGTTGTTGGTCACGAGGAGCGCGAATGTAATACTTTCCTTCACTTTGATTGCTTCATTCCCTCTTACCACTTGACCAGTGGGAGGCCGTGCCTTGTATTCTATCGCCGATTATGGCGTTGTGAGATATCTGGATATGTTATCATGATATTCTCTTTTTGTTAATAATTTTAGTCGCCCATCGAGTGGGCATTGCCTTCTTTTCTTCAACCCTCCGCGATAGCTGCTCAGCAGCAGTGCTGGCACCATGGCAGTACCTGGAACTGTACAGGCCTTGATTGCCGCCTTCTCATTGTTAGTACTCAACTACGAGATAGTATCGGCCGTCAGTACTTACCATCTATCGCAGTGGCATCTTGTTCAACGCGGCATCTGCAGCTCTGGTTCTTTACATTAAAGGCCATGGCTCGGCGATCTATCGGGACGGGCTGAGGCTGGTCCTCATTTTATTCCTTTTAACGTCTTCATCATGGGCTCTTGTCGAATTTCTCTCTACCTTGATTAGTACAAATGCAACGTCTACGTGCCAGGTGGCGGTGGTTTTTTCATCCCTTTTCGACCAGCTTGGAAGGACGTTTGTTGAGCAATATTTAGTTTGGGCAGTGCGAAAAGGAGATGCTAAAACACCATTCTCCCTCTTACCGCAGATCTTGGTTTTTGGTCGATTCTTCGTTGGCATAGCGTTTACTGCGGTAACTCGGACTCAGTTCAAGCCTACATGCGCGCCTATATCTAGCATACCAGCAGTTTCATTCACCACCCTCGCATTAGATGGGGTCATTATCGGTCTCTTAGCGATCCAAGCTTTCTCGGGTAGTATAGCTGGGAAAGAGTCGAATTCTCACTCAACGATTCAAAAAGCCGGGACTGCTCGTTTGGTTGTGGTGGGAGTTGCTTTATGGTGGGGGGTTCGTTATCCTTTTTCTCCTATTGTTACCGTATATGCTTACTCTTTACAGACGAGTGTGACTTTATTACTAGGTCTGGAAAGCCTAGATCTATTTTATAAAACTGCTTTGCCCGGCATCGGCCTTACGGCCTTAGTTGGTTAGTTCTAGTAACTCGAAATCCTTTTCAGATGTCTAACCTCATTATTAGCGCTTGTCACAGTCTTGTCCCAAACGCACTCAGTTCCTCGGCAGCCCCCCCGGCGACCCGATTCTCCGGTATCACAGGGAGCCAGAGACTTGTCATCGTCAGATTCCGCAGATTACCCACCTTCTCGTTATGAAGACTTGAAAGACGCCACCAACTTATCAATATCCGCTAGTCGAAGCATCCGCCGGAATGGTGATGGGACATTCCCTACAATTTCAAGGCCAATGACAGTCAGGTCGGATATGAATGGGAATCAAATCCAAGAACAGATCTTCTCAGTAACAAAGTCATCGGAATTACCACCTGCTTTATCTGCAGTACCGCCTCTTCCGGAAAATTGGGGTATCATTAAGAGTACAGGCGGTCGTACGAAGGCCGTTCCGAGGCCCAAAACTAAAACGGAAAAGTTGGCCATCTCAAAGCCGATTGTCAACGAGGATGAAAACATGCAAACTTCCTTCAAAAGAATCCCCACAATAGATCTAGCGGAAGCGGCAAGCAATGATAGGCTAAGACGAGAAAAATATGCCCGACGTATCTCGACTCTGATTGCACAGCGTCCTGCTCCTCGGCCCCCTAGTCCCCAAACATCCCCTGAACCATCGACTACGGAGCCAAAAGTGACTGGGAAGTTGGAAAGGTCTGAATCGACAAGGACAATTAATACGTCGAGTGGACTCTCCGTCGAGGTAAATGCGTCTTCCACAGCTACGCAACTGTCTCCGGGTGTTGAGGCCATTCGACGTCGATCCCCGCGACAGCCTGAGTTAGCTACGTCGGCAACACCGTTCAGGGTGATTAGACCCGGTGAACCGATTCGGATACCCATCCCGCGGCCACCACAACAAGACCAAGTTCCGTCCCCAACGAAGCCGGAGCCTGTGAAAACGCCTCTCCAACGTCGCCCTACCACTGGATTACCCTCTAATCCCCGCGCCCAAACACTGAAATCTTCAGCGAAGGAAACTAATAATCAAAAGACTCAAACTGTCATGTTTGTTAATAATATTGTTTACACCAATCCAAATGCTGTTGGAGATATTATCCAGGAAGCTACTAAAATACCGCAACCGCCCAATTCAGGTGATTCTGTTGTAAATCGCCCCCGTCCCATTCCGAGGAAGGGCGATAGGGATCGCCAGGTCTTTCCGGCAGAGGTGTCTCCAAACAATCAGCATAGACGGTCTAAATCAGTCGGATCTATCGTGAGCCGAAAGTCAATACTGCAGTCAGTCCCTGGCAGTCCAACAGGGCTCCCCTCTCTACCTCCGATCCCGACAATGATTAATACAACTAGAACAGTACCGAACAGTACTAAGAGCATGACTTTTGAGGAGAAAATGAACCTGTTCTACCCTCCACAATCGGGTGCCCCTTCTAGCACCGAAGTAGGCATAAAGCGACGTTCCTCTGTCCCCAATCTACCTCCTGTACCTGTTATTCCCCAGGAGGTGGAAAGTTTGTCTGATGAAGAGTCGAACAATAATCTAAGACTGTCCAGAGGTAGCAAAAGGTCTACGGCGCGGACCTCTAGCTTACTTGGAATTACAGTGGGTTCACAGAGTGTTAGTCAAAGTAATGCTTTAGTGGTATCTTTTAAGAATCGCGATCCCGTGGGTGATTTAGGGAACACCTGGTTGCCTGGGATACCTAGTGAGCAACTTACGGTGTCCGAAGAAGTGAAACGCAGGTCCTCGCCGGTAATTCCTATGGGGAGGCAGTCAAGTACGTCAACACCTCAAAGCGACGTGCGCTTTGGAGACGAAGAGACGGTCACAAATTGGGGCTCTGTGTACTCACCGGTTGTCCCCGTCGCGAGACAAAATGCTCGTTCAACTTATATTCAGAAGAGCTCTCGTAATGCTGCTAGTCCTGAGGAGATTCCGATTATGATATTTGATGGATCTTTCGAAGGCTTAAGGGGCAACGGACCATCACTGGATTCGAAAGACCATGATTCGCCATCAAGTAATTCTGATGATTCTCAAAACCTATCGGGGCAGTTCCATCATCGTCCAGGTGACGACTGCCCTACCTTCTCGGCTCGGAAAGATAAAACTAGATCGAGGAAAATGCCTCCTCCTACGCCATTGCTTCTAAATGAGCAAACTAGCAAACGTGAAATTATTATACAGGCCGTAGAGCCCTCTCCTATAGAGTCTCCCAGCGCTGCTTATGAGGTCATTCAAGCTCAGTTAAGAAATTTCGAGAAATCAGACCGAGATTCGATAGAAAACCCAGGTCGGCGCTTGGCTCTCTTGGCGAATCTCGAACAAGAGATGGGACAATTAGAGTCGAAATGGCAATCGACACATAACCACCTTGGTAGAGACTCGATGTCTAGCATACAAACGTCTCCTTCTCGAAATTCGCGCCCAGCTTCAAAAGCCCCAACGTTATCTAGGCCATCTTCGCAACGCTCATCCATTGCATATACTATTGCCGAGCGCCGGGCCTCACGAAGAGCTCGCCTACAACGCGGAGGCAGCGAAGAAACGCTTGAGATTTCGTCTCGAAACTCATCGCAAAGCCCTGAGAACACTCGAAGTGTCTCTTGGCAGATGAATTCGACTGAGGCACACGTACAGAACACGGAGAAGGCGCCGGAACTACCCGCAAAGCATAAAAACTCGATTATCTTGTCGGTTTCGAAAGCCGCTTTAGGAAGCCCAAGTCCTCCCGAAACAGATGACTCATCCTTGAGTCTTGAGACTATCCGACCAACTTTCCTTATTCACGCATTATGGTCTCAAAGGGAATCTAAGCAAGAGTTGCCTAAATCATTGCTTTGGGAGCCTCGAACCAGGATGTCACATCAAGGAAATCAACCTTACGAGCTTCCAGGAGCATATGTTCGACCAGCCACTCGAAAGCATTTGGATCCCTTAACAATCGAGAGTTCACGTTTATGGCAGAATGACTCCCAAATGACGCCAACGAAGTCTCATGAGGGTTTATGGAACAGCCAGCCTTCTCAACGCCCAAAGTCAGCGGGAGATTCAATTCGCCCAGTTACTATACGCCCCCCGCGAAAAAACAAACGCATTACACTTCTCCCTGATATCATCGAGAACCCTGAGCCTCTTCCGGATAAACGAGGAACCCTAGGGATTTTCCAGTTCCCCTGGGGTGAGAAAAGCGAGCATGCCTCGCTTCAATATCGCCCGAGCCAAGCATTCACGACCATGCCTGGGACCATGACTACTGGTAATCCCATAAGTAATGCTGTGGCTGCCGCAAGAGACTCAGAGTTTGAAGCAACTGAATACTCATCCTCTTTCTTTGACGATTATGATGAAGGCGATAATTTCTCTGACTTCTCTGGGAGCGGGGATGATGAATTTGACGAGACTACGCTTTGGGAAATCGCAAGCTTACTCCAGACAGACAAAGTTCCGTCTAAGTATAGCCTATTACCCATGCCACTACAGTCTTCACCTTCGATAGACGCCTCTGAGCTTGGTGGATACGTAACGGATGTGCCATCCGATGACGAGAACCGGAACGAAGACATAGTCGAAGTTGCCGAGTCACCTAAGCATCTGGTAACAGTCGAAGAACAGAATATATCGGACGATCCCGTACAGTGTCTATTATGGGCTCCAAGACACATTTCTCAGGGCGGCCTCCAAAAATTCGGGTTGCCTCAACGCGAGAGTTGGAGTTGGAAATGGAACAAGTACACCACAGTACCGTCTAATAGAACTAGAGCTCAGCTACCAACCGACGACCTCGTCCCTCTCCGAAGCACCAAGTTGTGGTCGCCAAAGGTCAAAGAGGCGGGAAGCCTCCATGAGTCCTCCCTTTGGATACCGTTGAATATTATCAGCGAACCCCAGGCAACGTCTTATTCTATACGACCAGTCCAGCCCCAACAGCAGGCGCCAAGATTGTGGGTAAAACCAAGGACTATCACACAACACGCCTCCTCTTCCTTGGGCTTACCTAGTCCCGAGGTTCAGGTTTGGCAGGAGCTGCTCTCCCGGACTAGTGTTATGAAACGGTTAAAATCACGACCGAAAAGACCGCTACCCATGATCAACAGACCAATGCTGTGGTCCGAAAGCAAGAAGACTAGTCCAATAACCCTATGGAGCAAACCTTCGAATAATGGTTTATTTAGGCCCGGAGTTTTGCGTGCTGGTCGGCGGACCACAACACAGCCCCCAGCAGCACTTTCTCTGTCTAAAAGAGCTCTTCGCCGTAATAGCACCTCTCCGGAACCCGTAATATCGACTAATCTATGGGCCTTGAAGATTCCCACCTTTATCAAAGCTTCGAAGACTGGTCTTTGGAATTCTGATGGCAATAGCTTACTGGTGGAAGCAATAAAACCCGTATTAACACTTACAGCAAATAATTCTTCAAGTCGTCTTTGGAGGCATCCAGTACAAGTGCAAGAGTCAGCATCTTTGAAGTTATTTGATCCTGAGGCACCAAGATATGATTTCCGCAGAACCTCGAAACCTCCAGCAGCTATATTTATTTCCACGACGCCTCGTATTGTTAGAGAGCACGCACCAGTCTTAACTAGTCGCAACCTTTGGGCCCTGCAACACACGCAAGCTCCTGTTCAAGACGAAAAGACTAGCTTCCTTTGGCAAGCGAAACCATCCACAAACGCTAGGAGGGCGGCTACTCTATTTAAAGTCGACCCGGGACGAACCAACTACCGCACTACATCCGCCGAGCCTGCGGCATTGATGATTGTTAGAAAGTCGAGGACGATTCAACAGCCCCTGCAGACCCTCAAGTCATATCAGTTATGGACAAATAATCAGGCGGATTGTATAGAAGTAAACTGGATTACCGTACGCACCTCTTACTCTATAAACCCTTCGCCCTCGTTACTTTCCTTTCCCACCGACACAGCCTCCCCAAAAACAAGCGCTGTGCCGGTCCCAGCTACTACCACACCAAGCAAGAGCAAAGGGGGGTTCTTCAGGAACCTGTTTGGCAAGAAGACGAACAAAGATTCGGCAACTACTATTGCCCCTGAAGGTGAACTAAATGCGGTAACTTCAAGCTATGATCTTCTCGAAATACCGGAAGGTATTGTCGTCAAAAACCTCGACGAAGTCCCTCGCACAAAGCCTGTTCACATTGCTTTGCGTGCCTCTTACCCTCAGGACTGGTCTCTAGCTCTTCACCAAGCTGTCTCTGAGTCATACCCTGAGCTCAGACCAAACGAGATTGCAAAGGAGGAGGATTCCCGAGTTTTGGATTATGATGTATCTATTCGGCACCCGGTCTTTTTTGGCCCCTTAAAAACGGCAGCAGTCTCTACACACCCGGCTCTAACAGGATATCGTGTTGATAAAATAACCTGCCACAAGGATGTGCGTTCAGTGACGGAAGAGTCTGGAATACAACATCGAGATGCCCCTATACTTGCTTCATCTTCGCCTAGCGTATCGCCCCTCTGGACCAAGCCTTTGAAATCGCACGCTACAATGACGAATGGATTATGGACCCACTGCAATGAAACGGATTTAGACTTGAATTTCATCTCTCAAAGCACGCGAAACAATAAACTCACTAGCTATTACCCTACGAGAAGGAATAAAATGAATCGTTTAGTATCTGAGATGGATATTGGCTTCAAGAAAGAAGGGCTATGGAGTAACGGGGACAAGTACCTGCGTCATCCCTCTTTATTGGAGAAGAATTGGTTGGAGGGCTCGAGGAATTGAGGATTGGGCTGCGATATTAAGTGGTCTAGTCATTTAGGCAGCTGTACTCGTACACTCAATCTGTGAAGCCAAATTCGTGAAACTTAAAAAACTTGGCTAGAAGGTAGCCACATGCACATACCTTCATTCCCCTTCTTGTCATCTGTGTATCATTATAGCAAATTTACCCGGTCATGATTAAAGATCTTTCAAAGAGAGAATACCAAATGCATTTAAGACCGTGATTGACCAATCTTAAACCCGTGTTCCAAACAGGTACCTAATTAAGCAACTTGACCGTAACTGTTTACTTAAAGCCATTTGATGGTACTTAAGTATATCTCGTCAACCTCGCGGCCATTGTCACTAGTTTTCCATGAACCCTTCAGTAGTTCCTTGCCCTCAAGCTCCCCATTTGAACCAATCTTCAGTGTCCCCAGGGCCTTGCCTTGGTTATCGACAAGTTCGGCGCTCGCGTTCTCTTTGACTTGGTAGAGGCAAACTTCAACATCCTCGGCATAGTCATAGACGGCACCTTTCATTCCCGGTTTGCCTAGGACAAGTAGAGTGTTCTCACGCACATATAATGGCAGGCTACCGAATCCATGCTTTTCCTTGAACCAGCCGGGTCCCTCCCGGACCTGGTTCGTGAAGTACGAAGTCCACTTTCCCTTCGGTAGGTAGAATTCGACTTCACCCGACTCATCAAATACCGGAGCAGCGAGCAGACTCTCTCCGATCATGAATTGGCGATCAAGGTACCACGCAGTCTGATCCCCTGGGAACTCGAGACATATTGCCCTTAGTGAGAGCGGCAACCCGTTATCAACAGCCTTTATACCCTGCGCATACAGGTACGGCATGAGCCGTGTCTTGAGCGCCGTCCACTTAGACAGAGTGCGCGAGCAGCTTTCCTCTGACTTGTCGTCTTCGTCGATGGTCCAGGGCACGCGGTACGAACTGCTGCCGTGTAGTCGACTGTGCGAGCACAGGAGTCCAAATGCGACCCAGCGCTTGTAGATCCACGGCGCTGGATACCCCTCGAAGCCACCTATGTCGTTGGACCAAAAGGCATAACCGCAGAGACCGAGACCTAACCCGCCCCGCACGGATTCGGCCATCGCTTCGGGCGTGGACTCGCAGTCACCGCCCCAAACGAGTGGGAAGCGCTGCGTGCCGGCGCATGCGGTACGCGCGAAGAGCACGGCTTCAGACGTACCGTAGCGTTCTTGCAGGGCTTCATATACGACTTTATTATAAATGAAGGCGTAGTAGTTCTACCCATTTGTCAGGGGCTCAGTAGTCAAACGATTATGAAGAATAACAAAGGGGATAAGCTCACATGCATCTTATGAGGATCAACGGACTTATCGAACCATTCGACGTCCAAAGTAGGAATCCTCTCCCCGAAGTCTGTCTTGATGCAATCGACTCCCTTATCAAATAATTCATTAAGGCAATCAACATACCACTTCACGGCGTTAGGGTTGGTGAAGTCAACGAGGCCCATACCCGCTTGCCACAGATCCCACTGCCAAACATCGCCATTCTTCCGTTTCAATAGGTATCCCTTCTCTGCTGCGGTCTTGAATGCTGCACCGTGCTGCGCAATGTAAGGGTTAATCCACACGCAGACTTTCTTGACCAGCCCGGACTCTTTCAAACGAGAGATCTGTGCTTTAGGATCGGGGAAACGCTCCGAGTCGAAGACAAAATCTGTCCATGTGAAGGCCTATCATATAACGCAAGATACGTAAGTATAGCTATAACGAGGCAGTGGGTTTTGCAAACTTCTAGAACACCATCTCACCTTCATCCAGAAGCAATCGTAATGGAAAACATCCACTTGTGTGTCTCGCTCCTTCATACCCTCCAAGAACGAATTGACGGTCGCTTCGTCGTAATTTGTGGTGAAGCTCGTGCTTAACCAGAGACCAAAACTCCAACTAGGAACCTTGCCCGGTTTCCCTGTTAAGATCGAGTATCGCCGCAATACATCCTTGGGCGTAGGCCCGTAGATAACGTACCACTTCAGCCGCTGGCCCTCAACGCTTGTCTGGACACGACTACATCGCTCGCTCCCAATTTCAAGATCCACCTTTCCTGGGGTGTCTATGAAGATACCATAACCGCGCGAGCTCAGCCAGAATGAAACGTTCTTGTAGGCCTGGTCGCTGGAGGTGCCTCCATCGGCATTCCATAGCGATATCGACTGTCCAACCTTGTTGAAGGCTCCGAATCGTTCTCCTAGTCCGTGGACAGACTCACCGATGCCTAGGGTTGTCTGCGTGAAGATATAATGCTTGAAATCTCGTATATCCCCCGTTTGCATGGGGTTACTAGGAGCTGGGCTATACGCTAGCCCGACACTCCGATTGAGTAAAGACGTCAAGGCCTTTGATCTGTCGGCGCTATGAAAGCGTATGTCGAATGTGTGTTGGTCTGGGTGTATCGTTGCTGCTAACGCGCCAGCGCTGAGCGTAGTCCCCCTGTCACCCTTGGTAATTTGAGGTTGGATCTTTGGCTGTCCATTAGGAAAGAGGTCGAAATTTGGGCCCTTCAATGATTCTCCGGCCCAGTGTGTTGTCTCAACGGATATGATTCCATCCGATGCTGCTTCTATATCCTGAATTACTCGTCAGCTGTCACAAGTGACCCTAATCTAGCATTTAAAGCTCACAATTGTCAAAGTGCTCTGATTCAAGGTGTCCCCTCGACTGAAGATTTTCCGTGTTGGGCATAACAACCTCAGTCCCTTTTCAGTTTCCGTGGTGTAATAGATATCTTCGGCGTACTCCACCCTCATACCCTCCGCCGTCAACCACATGCCATCACGGAACTTCATGATCGTTCCTCGATATTATAAACTAGTAGTATTTTTGGTTCGCTCTGTAACGTAAGATCAAATTTAAGATTTACATTCTTACATCTTGAGATAGACGGAGGTCCAGAAATATCGGCTCTGGTACCTCCGCCGTGTTGGTTAAGCTGTGAGGGGATGACGATAGAGCAGCCAGCTAGACCCGCTCTAATGTGCAATTCGACGTAAAGCTTCCCCGAGAATCGAGGGTCAAAAGCAAATAACTATTCACGCGACGGAACCCGGGCCGCAACTACGAGGGCGGGGGTTGCCTTGAATGACGTTCGGATACTGCAAGACGATTCGTAGCATCCTCTAACGATCGTAGCTTGTATTCTCATGCATCGGAACTACATTATCGTGCTGGTGTTACGGCGCTTTCAGTTCCATTTGTGGCCGCCGTTCGGTGTGTGGTACTTTTCGGGGGAAGCATTCCCCACCAATGATGAGAACTCTTTGCCTTAAAATTTGTGGTTGGGGTGTCGCATATGCTTTCTCCAATAGTTGATCCCCAACTCATCCCCAAATTTTTACCCCGGAACTGGTACCCGCGCTCCATGCCCAAGAGCTTCCCAGGAGCTGAGCAGCCTAAATAATCCAAGCTAAGTGCAGAACGAGCTCGGCAATGACGATGAGAGAAGATTCTTCACATACTATCTGCATGCAAGATGTTGGATACGGAGGAGTGCGTTAGCCTGCAAATGGGTATGGCCGGTCAATCTCCCTAGTCAATTAATCCTACCCTAGAGCACCCATGTTGTATATAATCACGATGTTATACCAATTGTACGTGTTTGGTGAGGCATTCCAGTCCTAACACCGTAGCAAAAATGAAGGACTCTATTGCGGCTACCTTCGCGGTTCTATCTGCTCTCGCGCGAGGGGCGTTAGGGGATAACGGGAGTACATCGGTGTACAAAGATGCTCATGCTCCAGTCGAGAGTAGAGTGGCAGATCTGCTATCAAAAATGACGATTGAAGAAAAGACATCCCAATTAGTGCAAGGAGATCTAAGGAACTGGTTCGACGTCGATGACTTCTCATATAACCAAACCGGTCTCGAGTTCAACATGGAGTATCGAGGGGGCCAATTCTACGTCGGAGTCCCTATACCCTGGAAGGAGCTTACAGAAGGCATAAAAAAGGGACAAGATTATCTCATGGAACAAACGAGACTTGGTATCCCTGCGTTTGCGCAGACCGAAGGTATTCACGGGTTTCTTATTCCGAATGCCACCATTTTCAATTCGCCGATTGCCCAGGCCTGCTCCTTCAATCCGGGCCTAATTGAAAAGATGGGTAAGGCGATAGCCCAAGAATCCCGAGCATTAGGGGTCAATCAGATATTCGGCCCCGTGGTTGATTTAGCTCGTGAGCTACGGTTTGGCCGTGTGGAGGAAACCTACGGAGAAGACGGCTATTTGTGAGAATACCCCTTTGTTAAGCCACCCACTTGTTAATCATCTTTTACGTAGGGCGGGGGAGATGGCACACGCCTACGTCAAAGGCCTCCAGTCCCTTAACGTGACTGCAATGGTGAAACACTTTGTAAGAAAAACACCCGTCGTGTATAGTATCGTCGCTCACCAGACATGCGAAAAGGCGGCCTTTGGGACTCCAGAACAGGGAATCAACACGGCACCAGTTCACGGAGGGGAAAGGGAACTCCGAACCACATACCTCCCCCCATTTAAACGAGCGATTATCGACGGAAATGCGTTCTCGATCATGAGTGCCTATCATAGTTACGACGGAATCCCCGCAGTTGCCGATAGACACATACTAACCGAAATTCTACGAGATGAATGGGGCTATAAATACTTTGTGCGTTACAAGATCCCCATCATCGAAGGGTTTTGCGTCTAATACGCAAGATATAGGTCTCGAGCGATGCAGGAGGCACTGATCGACTTTGCAACTCCTTCGGGATGTGTGAGGCAAGCCCGATAGATTCACACGCAGTTGTCAAATACGTGAGTTATTGTTGCGTTCAAGGCAGGATCGTGTAAAAAAGCTAACATGATGGCGAGGCTCTTCCCGCCGGCAACGATGTCGAAATGGGTGGCGGCTCCTTCAACTTCGAGAAAATCCCTGAAATGGTCGAGGCTGGAACATTATCGATAGAAATCGTCGACGAAGCCGTTTCACGAGTCTTGCGCGCCAAGTTCGAAGCGGGAATGTTTGAGACACCTTTTACAGGCGTCCCCGAAGAAAAGCATTCTGAATACATTCACACACCGGAGCTGGTTGAGCTCGCACGCCAACTTGATGCCGAGTCTATCGTCCTACTTGAGAACCACAACAATCTTTTACCATTAAAGAAAGACGCGAATATTGCCGTTATCGGACCTATGGCGCATGAATTCATGAATGTGAGTGATAAAAAGATGATATTAGCGGCTTATAGTGACTGATAACTGCAGTATGGAGATTATGTACCTTTCTTAGCGCAGTATAGAGGTGTGACACCACTTGATGGCATTAAGGCCGCTAGCAATGGTACGGTTACCTATGCGAAAGGGTGCGAGCGATGGTCGAGTGACCAGTCGGGATTTGATGAGGCCATTGCTGCCGCCGAGTCGGCGGACGTTACGGTCGTCGTAGTGGGCACTTGGAGTCGTGACCAAAATGAACTTTGGGCTGGCTTGAACGCGACAACTGGCGAGCATGTTGACGTACACAACCTCAACTTAGTTGGGGCTATGCCACACCTTGTGAAGACCATAATTGACACAGGCAAGCCAACTGTTGTGGTATTCAGCTCGGGCAAACCTATAACGGAGCCCTGGATTTCCGAAGCAGCGTCAGCGCTCGTACAACAATTCTATCCGTCAGAAGAGGGCGGAAACGCGCTGGCGGACGTGCTATTCGGAGACGTCAATCCGGCCGGCCGTCTTTCGGTGTCGTTTCCTCACGATGTTGGCACCACGCCCATCTACTACGATTACCTCAACTCAGCGCGTGCGTTCCCAGACCCCGGCGCCGTATACCCGAATGGTACAATTGTCTTTGGTCACAACTACGTGCTCTCGACTCCACTACCGTTGTATAGCTTCGGCTATGGCCTCTCATATAGCACTTTCTCATACGCTAATCTGGTTCTGTCTAAGAAAACGGCGTCGGCCAGCGACACGATCGTGGTAACTGTGGACATCACGAACAATTCGGACCGAGACGGAAGTGAAGTCGTGCAGCTCTATGTCAAGGATATGGTAAGCAGCGTTGTCGTGCCCAACAAGCAGCTGAGAGGTTTCAGCAAGGTTGATATTAAGGCTGGAGCAACTGAGACGGTTAGCATTGAACTTCAAGTCGAGACACTTGGCCTTTGGGACCTGTCTATGAAGTATGTTGTTGAACCAGGCACCTTCACCATTTCTATCGGAAGCTCAAGCAACGATATTCGAGTGAACACTACACTCACAGTTGTTTAACTGTGTATCCTGTGCGGGGAATATCTATGTAGTCCATACCTACTCAGGGATGGGGGATAATTTAATATCTATACACTACACGTCATTCCCTTCCTTGCTATACCTACCAACATTAGTTTGAACATGATTTTTTGACGGCGGGTATAACCCAAACCATATCTCATCCCTCGGCATATCTCAAGCACATGTCAGCGTAGAACGTATCATGGGAATTTCCGATATCCATGTTGAGGAGCGTCGGCGAGAGATAAAGATAAAACAGTATTCATGAAAGACACGATGTACCATGGGACGGCGTCATACCTCATTGTTGTACTTTACTATAGTATCCCTGGGATTACTTCGGAGCGTGATAAGTAGGTCCCAGCAGGTACGTGGAAACTTGTCTCCAATAGCATCACGATGATAGCTCTGCCTAGCTCAAAGCCGACCTTTACTCCCGGTTCTTATCATTGGGGAAAACCAAGCTTATATTCCCCCCAATATTCTATTCTAGCAATGGACCCATGACTTGGCGCATCTCTGTTTGAACCACTGGCTCACGTGCAAATTTCAAAATGAACTCTTGATCCAAGAGGAGATCGTGCAGTTATATCTCGTTGCTATATGCCAATGCGCTAGGAGACAACACACGCATAAAATGCATCTGGTATGCAGCCCTCGACTTCGGTCTCATTTGCCTGTGAGACATCAACATTTGATGGTCCAAGACCAAGATTGCCTTTCTTATCTTCGCCAAATAAAGCAGTAACCTGATATACTAGCTCAGCCCGCTCCTCCATGAACTCCCCGAAGCTGCAAGTTTATTGGAGGAAAAAGCAGTTTGGCGGACCTGGGTTAAGTACCTATCAGATATGAGCTGAAATCATCCAAATACCTACCCAGGCAGTTATCTCTCGTTATTGGCCCGAATAGGAAACCGGGGCGTTAGTGTCATCTGCGAATGATGATACTAGCCCGGCTGTCCACATCTGCTGGGTAGCATCCATCATGTGCGCAGGTACCTATCTAGCCTTATGTAGTGATGAAGTGACATGGTGGCTTCGCTTAGACGGCAGGTAGCAGCAACACTTCATCCAACCGTGTGCCTCTCTCCGATCCTAGCGCTACGTCATTAGACCATGTGATTCCAAGCGTGCGACGTCGTATACAACACTACCTCCCTTCTTCTGCACCACCTATTCCGATGCAGGGCCTCTACGGGACCTAGACATCGACTATTGTCCATCTACGCAGCTGTGCTATCCTCCCCTCCACTATTGCCTCCACCCCTGGCAATGCGCTGGCCGGCTGCGCGAGTGGGTGAGTGGGTGAGTGAGTGAGTGGGCAAAGAGAGTCAACAAAAGCAAGCAGCATGCAGGACAGGTTCACTTGTCCAGATCGGTGCCCTGATCGACCTGTTTTGTTAATCAATGCCGGTAGCCTAGCATGTATTTGGCATCGTCTTCCCTGCGCATTCCAATCATCGCCCGCCTCTCTACGGCCTGCGCATCATTATCCTGTGCACGTGTAGTGTAGCTAGAACTGTCTTGTACGCTACTACGGTATGCAGAGCCGGAAAGCTTGCCTCCCTGGTTCGCTTTGCGTGGCTTCGTGACCTGCTTTTTGAGCACTTGTACAAACCGGCGTGCCTCCAATAGTAGCTACGGTAACATGATAGCTGGGAAAGACCAGGTACGTTGAGGAGGAACGGCCACACCGCGTGCGTAATGCTAAGGCATTTACATAATGGCCCTGTGGGCTGAAGCCATATAGCCCAAGCTGTCCCGTGATGGAGCTTTCCTTCCTATCTCTCGTCGGTTACGTAGGAAAATCCCGGTCATCACAAGCAGTAGTGTAGCTGCGAAGACATCAAGATGGTGCTAAACACCTCGCAAAAAAAAGGTGCCTCGGCACCACGAAGGGCTATTTTCGTCATATTCTCTATTGTATCACTCCTGGTATTGGGCATATTTCTTACTTCTAGCATCAAGGCGCCGGCAGAGAGAGATGGATTTGACTTTGAGCGGAGTGCACGCACCAAATCGTCCCCTTCGAGCACACGAGCACAGACAAAGGGAGACAAGTACCTAATTGGTGCAGGTAAAGGAGATATTACTGGACCTACAGGTATGAAATTATACTCTAATCTATCCGAACTTGTTGCCGGGGTTAAGTGCCTCCTTGAGCTTTTTCCCGTCCTACCTACCTCGGCGATGCCCTGACCATTCGAATCAATCCAATGCTAACTAATACGCACGAATAAGTCGAGATAAACTTTGGTGTACGCATCTATCAATCGTGACCCGTTCCCCTGCACCATAGATTGCTGGTATCTTAACGTTGAGGCCGCCTACTAACTGGGTTGTAGGGTTATGCAGATATCAGCCAGGTGGGAACTGGGTTGAGGCAGAGAATATTCTCGCGCGCTTTCATTGTCGGCGATGTAAATAACCCAAAGGATCGATTCGTGTATCTCGTCCTCGATATCGCGACCGGCGACACAGCTTTACGAAATGGGATTCTCGAAGGTATTGCAGCCCTCGGTAGCGAGTATTCCGTCTACGGCCAGAGCAACGTTGCTGTGACCGGCACACATTCGCACTCAGGGCCTGGCGCTTGGTGGAATTATCTTCTCCCACAGATCACCAGCTTCGGTTTCGACAAGCAGGGATATCAAGCCATCGTCAACGGCGCTGTCCTTTCCGTGAAAAGGGCCCATGAGTCTCTGACCGAGGTAAGTAGACAGAAAATGGCTTTTCGAAAATTAGAGACTAACCTTTGGCTCATTAGGGCTATATCGATTACGGTAAATCTATATATTACATTCGGCACGAATGACAACTAACGAGATGGAAGGAGCCGTAGACATTGTCGACGGCAGTATTAGCAGAAGCTTATACGCCTACATGAACAATCCGGTCAATGAGAGAGCTAGGTACAGCGATTCGGTGGATAAAGAAATGACTGTGCTCAAATTTCAGCGCGCCTCCGACAGTAAAAATATTGGAATTTTGACGTGGTTTCCTGTTCACGGCACGTCTGTCTATCAAAACAATACTCATGTAACCGGCGACAACAAGGGCGTGGCGGAACTTATGTTCGAGAAGGCGATGGTGGGCGAGGCTTCAGCTGCGGATGGCTTTGTCGCCGCGTTTTCGCAAGCAAATGTTGGCGACACGACTCCCAACGTCCTTGGCGCATGGTGAGAAATCGCTGCCTTATAGGCAGGCCCCCCTTTACATATGACGGCTAACGTGATATAAGGTGCGATGACGGTTCTGGCCAGATGTGCAGCTACGAAAACAGCACTTGTGCTGATGGCAAGTCGCAAGCTTGTCATGGACGCGGTCCCGCGTTCGAGAAACTTGATCTCGGTATATCGAGCGCCTATGAGATAGGTAAACGACAGTACGATGGAGCTAGATCTGCTTATGTATGTTTTACATTTATTATCCGATGAACTGGTGACTTACTGTAGTTATTCAGGACAATCTTGACTCCACAGGAACCGCCGTCGTCGGTTCAACAGTCAAATCGTTCCATTTCTATCATGACATGACCTTTTGGAATTTTCAGTTAGAGGATGGACAGCAAGTACAGACCTGCCCCTCCGCACTTGGGTACTCCTTTGCCGCAGGCACCACAGACGGTCCGGGATTGTTCGACTTTACGCAAAGCGACTCAGGTGAACCAAGTGCAAGCCCCATTTGGGAGGTCGTGAAGGCATTACTCCGCGAGCCCTCTGCGAAGCAGAAGGCGTGCCAGCAACCGAAGCCTGTTCTCCTTGATGTCGGCGAGCTGTCCCAGCCTTACGCTTGGAGTCCAAATATCGTGGATATCCAAGTATTCCGTGTAGGCCAGTTCGTGATCGTTGTCAGCCCGAGCGAGGCTACGACAATGGCAGGTCGTAGATGGCGCGCCGCTATCAAGACGGCAGCGGAAGAAATTACCGAATCAGAGCCTAAAGTTGTTATCGGTGGTCCGGCTAACTCGTACAGTCACTACGTTACTACACCTGAGGAGTACGCCATCCAGCGGTACGAGGGAGCCAGCACGCTATTTGGTCAACACGAATTATCCGCATACATTAACCTCACCGTTAGCAACATCAAATACCTGGCACCAGACTCGACAAGCGCTCCGCCCTCGGGCCCTAGTCCCCCCGATAACCGCGCCAAAAGTCTATCATTCATCACAGGCGTGGTTCAAGATAACCCGCCCTTGGGGAAAAAATTCGGTGATGTGACTCAGCAGCCATCCTCGACGTATACGCGTGGCGCGGTTGTCGAAGCAGTATTTGTAGGCGCAAACCCGCGCAACAATCTACGACAGGAGAGCACATTCGCTGCCATTGAACAGCTGAGCACCGACGGCAGCGCCTGGAAGCAAGTCCGTGATGATACCGATTGGTCCCTCGTGTATACGTGGAAGCGTACCAATGAAGTGCTCGGTTATAGCGAGGTTACCATCTCTTGGGAGACAGGGCTTGATGCTTTGCCTGGCACGTATAGAATCAAGTACTTCGGCGATAGTAAGGCGCTGTTTACCGGGGCTATTTCTGCGTTCACGGGAACGAGTAATAGCTTTAAGCTTACGTAGATTGCAGAAATTTAGTGAGCAATTAGATGAGAGAAATATAGGATGAGTGGCTTGGAACTTAATGATGGGTGTATATACCGGCTTGGCGAATATAACACACACACTTTTGACTCGACTCAGGCCTCCAAGATGTTACGGCAATCAATGAAATCGTAACCCACGAGGAGTTTATTTGCTAAGTAAGGATGTGGTGAAATTTCCATTAGGTATATTACGTTACATTGACAATATATTGACGGAGACATCTTAGCTATTGTATTCGTCGCCCTCGGCCACACCTAATTCCAAACACAGAGATAAAAATAAAGTTATCGGTCCATGCAACATGCATATCTATCCGACCCATGGTTCCCGCCTAAATACTCATACACCAAGGACCACACTATATTCTCTTGACATGTAGACACAAATACACTCTAACCGGCTCTCTCGGCCTCCTCCATTCCTCCGACTGAGTCCCATTCATTTTCTGCTTTAGGCCCAGAGTGACACCGTTACTCCCGCCCTTTCCCACCAAAGTACTTGGCACCATACAGAGTCCAAAGTTCGTAATCAATTACGCACCCGACGGCCACTGCGGCGGCGAGAGACAGTCGGCCCCGCGGGGTCGATGCCAGGCGGCGCAGAAGGCCTGGAGCTTGCCCCGGTGTGGATGTAGTGGTGCTCGCGAGGCCGCGGCAGCTGGGGGTGGAGAAGTGCGTTTTTGCAGCGAAAGGCGCGGCTCGCGGGATAGAGTTGAAGAGGGGGGTGTTTGGTTGATAAGGCATCGCGCTGACTGATTGGTTGGTTCTTGGTATATTAGGTTTGCACGACAGTCTTGATTTTAGGTTGCAGGGAAATAAGTATGGCAAGGTGGTGGTGGTGGTGGTCTCTAGTCTCGGAGGACTGATGGGGTCTTTTTCGAACGTGAATGATGGGGTGCTGAGGCTGGTGGTGGAAAATAGAAAGAGAGTTGGCTTCCGGGACTACGAGTTTACTTTAATACCTACAACAGTGCAAGACCTCGTCAGTGCGTTTTGAAAGCATCATTATTCGAGTTATGATTGTAGTTATCGTGACATGTTGCGGTTGACTAACACGCTTAGGAGTAAGGCTTGGCGGTGAGTTGGAGTCATCGGCGCTTTAGCTCATGCCCAAGAAAATCAATTAAACACACGATAATGACGAATAGCTTGACGCGCAAACAAGGATAGAATAGTCTTGGAAACTTGAATATTAAACATAACGTATATGGGTATCTTAAAGTAACGCACATCTTCCACACGCTTAGCGTTACTGTAACGGTCTACTTGAGCTACCGCTGTCCACAGCTTACACAACACAAACTAACGGCCATGGCTAGTCTGTCTCCTAGAATAAATGCCAATTTATGACCAGTGCTAAAGTACAGAATTTAACCTACGTCTCTCAAATCTAGTGTCAATCTCCCAGGTGTTTACAATGAAAGAGAGCGATACCCCCTCGAAGTAGCCTATAATCGTAGCTACGTTTTTGTTGATGTGCTAGTTAGAGAAAAAGAGGCATGAATTGCCATTTTGGGTAAATTCTGCACTCATGAGATATAGTCTTAAAAAGCAAATTTTTGCCATTTTAGGTAAATTCTACACTTATAAAACATAGTCTTAAAAGTGCAAACAAAAGGCATTAAATATAGTCTTAAACAATAAATACTAGCCTTAAATCTTCTAGTACTTTACATCTTCTAGTATATTAAGTTAACAACATTAAGTTAACAATATCAAATTAACAACATTAAGTTAATAATATTAAGCCAACAATATTAAGTTTAGCAAATTAAAAACAAATTGTTACATTATTTTAAAAACATATATGTTTTTTTTTTAAACCTAAAAACTTAGCTTAAAAAAGTAACCAAAATAATACTCCCTTCTAACTAATACTTTTAAAAAAACCAGCTCTTATTTTATTATAAGTTTTTAGTAGCCTACTTTTTACAACTTGCTAAGCTATTTTTTTTTAACTATAGTAATAGGCAAAGTAATAAAAAATAGCAAAAATTAATATTAACAAATAAGCAGTATATGCTTATGTTTATATTAAAATACCTTTAATATAAGTTATATAAAATAAAATAAACTAAATTGGCTTAAGCGCTATAAAAAATAAAAAACTTAACTATATTTTTAAACCTTTTTTTTTAGCATAAGTATTAATTATTTTTATATATAACAAGCTATAGCAAAGCCTTATTTAATAGCTACTACTTATTATATTTTAGCATAAGCTGCTTTAAAAGCCGCGTTATTATGCTAACTTAGTTATAAATAGCAGCAACAAAAAAAAAAAGCAAAGTTTACTTTAAGCCTGCTTACCAGCTTTTAAAACTTGCTATTTAAGTAGTTATAAATATGTTTAAAATTATAACTATAAATAATAGCATATAAAAAGTTTTTTTATAACAATTTTATATTTACTTATAAGTTATTTATTAGCATTTTTTTATTATTGCTTTTAAAATATCTTTTTATTAATAAGGTTATTAACAAGCAGTTTTATTTAAGCAAACTTATATTAGCTAAGCTTAAATTAACCTTATTTTTAAAAAAGGCATTAAAAAAAAAAAACGCAGTAATAAAATAACTTTTTAAATAGCTATAAAATTAGTAAGCGTTTATATAAAAAAGCGCTTTTAAGTAGCTGCTTTTTAAGCCTGTTTTAGCAGCCGCATTTATAAGCATATTATTTTACTTGCTATAATAGCCTAAATCTATAAAATAATAAAAAAAAAAACAAAGCTAAACGCTAAAAATAATATTAAATAGCTTATTTTTTACCTAGATACTTTTTACTAGTATTAACTAGCAGTTTTTAGCAAAAATATTAGCAAATGCTAAAATAAACAGCTAAAACAGCATATTTATAAAAGCTTTAGCCTAGTTTAAAATACGTTTAAGCAGTTTAAACATATTAAAAATTATTAAAAGCAGCTAAAAGCTAAGCAAAAAAATATACTATAATATATAATAAATAATAAGGTTTTTTTTTAACTTTTATTTATTAAAGCTTTTTTTTAAAAACTACTTATTTTATTTTGCTTTTAAAAACTATTTATTATATTCTGCTTTTAAAAACTACTTATTTTTAGCAAAAAATTCCAAATATGCTTTTTTATACAAGCATTTTTAGTACTAAAAAAAAACTTAAATAAAAAATAACATACTATTAAAATTTAGTTTGTTTGCTATATTAAAAATAAGTTTAATAATTAAAATATTTAAATAAGCATACGCTAGTATAGTAAAAAGTAATATTGCTATAATAACTAAGCCTAAAAATACTTGCTAAATATAAAAGTTTAAAATTAAAAAATTAAAAAAAAAAACTAATTTAAATAAAAATATATATAGCAAAAGCAAAAGGCTTTTAATTATATTTATAACATATATTTTTTAGTTATATATAAAAAGCTTTTAGCTGTATTTATTTTATATAATAATTAAAAACTATTGCTAAACGCCTACTTTTTACTTTTAATAGTAATAAAAATAACTATATTTTTTTATAAAAATAATATAATACTATTATAATTATATAGCTTAATATTTAATATAAATATGCTTTTTTTTTAAGTTAACTAAGTATTAAATAACAGTTAGCTTTTGTTACTAATTAATTAAATACAAAAAATTAAAAGCAGATATATTTGCGGCGCTATTTAAAAAACTAGTTTTTATAATATTTTTAGCTACAATATCTTTAGCTATAATATCTTTAAAATAAGTACTACTTATTAAGCAGCAAATAAAGTTTATATTATATATATTATATATTTTTTAGTAAATATATATTAACTAGTTATTATTAAACAGTTTTATTAACTGTTTTTATATAACTTTGTTAAGTAAACAAAATATAAATACTAAAAATTTTTTTTTTTTTAATAGTATTTATTTTAACGCTTTTTTAAATCCTAACCTACAAGCTAACTTATAAGCTAACCTTTTTTTAACCTTTTTTTAACTTATTATAAGTTTTATTAGCATACTTACTTTTATAACCTATTGCTTACTATATTTTTTTTACTAACAGTTTTATTATACTAAAGTTGTTATAATATTTTAAACACAATATTATTTAATATAAACCTAACTATAGTAGCAACTTTTCTTTAGTAGGCAAAAAGTATAAAAGTTAAAATTAACAAGCTTTAGTTACTAAAGCAAAAAGCTTAAAAATATCTTTAATTAACCTATTTTTAAACTAGCTTAAAACTTAAGTATAATCTACTTATTAAGCTAATAAAACAAAAGCTATAAGTAATTTTTAAAGCTAAAGTTGCTTTAAAGCTACAAGCTTTTTTTTTAAGCTATAGTTATATTATATATATTAACAACTTATAACTTTTTTTATAGCCTTGTTTATATATTTAAGGCTATTATTTTTACGTTAAATAACTTATATTATACCTAAAAAAATAAGTCCGTATTTTAAAAACTACTTTTTATATAAGGCAACAAATATTATACTAACTAAAAAAGCCTACTTTTTTATACAATTTATAAAACAAGCCTATATAAAAGCTATATTAATATATTTTATAGCATTAGCGTTACAAAAAAAAAAGCCTTAATTTTTAACTATATTATTACAGCTTTTTTAGCAATTAATAAAGTTTAAAAATATAGCTACTTTTAGTTCTTATAAACATTTTTTAAAACCTTGCTCTAAGTGCCTAAATTTAACAGCAAACTAAAAAAAGGTATACTTTACGCTATAATCTAAAGCTACTATTTTTAAAAAGTATTAGCTATTTTAAAAAGCAAAGACATTTTATAACTAGATTGCAAAACCTTTTTTTTTGCTACTATTTATAATATGCCTTTTATAATAAAGTATATTTTTAAATAGCTACTTATTAAAAATAATAAGTAAAAACTAATAAATAACGCCTTATTTTTACTTTTAACTTATATAAATAAAAAATATTAAAATAAATATTAAAAGCATAGCTTGCTATAAGCTTACGCTTATTTAATTAGGTATAATATTAAAGTAGATATTATTTATAAAGCTATATATAATTTAAAAAAAAATTATAGCAATAGCAATATATATTTCCTTATACCTATAAACTTTTTTTTTAGAATTATAAGTAGTATAAACAGTAAAAGCTTAAATAATTAAAATAACTTAAATAGCAAAAGCAGCTTAAATAATATAAACAAATAAAAATTAAATGCTTTATTAACTATTTAACTATAAGTAGCTATATATTATATAGCTTTTAAGCCTTAAAAAGTCTTATATTATAGTTAAAATATTAAATTATAATACTTATAAGTACTAAGCAACTAAAGTAATAAAAAAATACCTTAGGCAAAAAAAACTAAGGTATTAAATTATAACACTTATAAATATATTTTATGCTAGGCAACTAAAGTAAATACTTTAAGCAAACTTATTTTAAAGTTTTTTATATTTTTATTTTAAATTTTTTATATTTTATGTTTATTAAAGCGTTATATTTATATATTAACAAATTAATAACACCTTTTTTACCTTTTTTTTGCTAATACTTTTAATAATAGTTAAGTTAAAAGGCAAGGCTAAGTTTTCTGCTAAAAAGGCTAAAAAAAAGCAAAATAAGCTTGCTACTTTTGCTTTTTAAGTTCCTTTTTTTAATAACTACAATAACTATAATAATAATAACTATAATAACTATAATAATAATAATAACTATAACAATAGCAATTTCAGGGCTACAAACCTAAAAAACCTTAAATATAAAGCTTCTACTTATTTTAAAAACAAGATTATTAATATAGAAAATAAGCCTAATAATAACGTTATTATTTATATAAAAAGTAACTAAACTTAAAATAGCTAAGGCTACTTTTAAATAGCAAAAAAAGTTGCCTCCTTAAACCCTGTTTATTTAACTTAAGTACCTAAAGTTTTTTTTAAAACTATACTATATAACTAAATCTAACAAAAAATATTACGCAAATACCAAAAATACTTTAGAAAAGCTAGCTAGTTTTTTTATGCCAACACTAAATTATTTAAATAATTTGTTAATAAAGTATATAAATATACGCTTGCCTTTTTTAAAAAAATTAATAAAAATAAGCTTATAAGGTTTTATAATTAAACAGGGCTTAAACTATAGTTTAATCTTAGTTTTTTTACTTTTTTTTTAAACGCAGTATATAACTATATATTGCTAATTTTTAACAGCAAATATAAAACGCTAGCAAACTATACAGCAAATAATTTTGTTATAACATTTAATATTATTAACTTTATAAAATAAAATATAGCCTTAGTAATACTGCCTTTTTTAAAATAATAGCTATATATTTATAACAATTATATAAACTTTAAAACTAAAAAACTTAAGCTAAGGTTTTTTTTTAATAGTTTAACTAACTATGCTATTATTTACTAGCTTTTTAGGATTTTAATTTTAAACTATAAAAAGCGGCTTAAACAGCTTAAAAAAATTATTACAAATAATAATAAGCGTTTTAAAAAGCTTTTTAACATAATATAAACTAGCGTATATTTAGATTTTATTAAATAGCTATTATTAACTTAACGCTTAAAGTTGTCTAAAAAATTCTTATTTATATTATTTTTAATTTAAAATAAAAATAAAAACTACTACCTTAAGTTTTGCTATTTTAACTAGCGCTTTTATAACCGTAGTTATAATACTATGCTTTAAATTGCTATAAAGTATTATATTAGCTAAAACAAATTTAAAAACTAGTTAACTATTTTATTAATTAATTATTTTAAAAAAAAAGTTTTTTACCTGTTTTATATTTAAAGCGTTTTTTATACCCAAATTATATATTAAAATAGTAATACTATTTAGCAATAAGTATAAACTTAAGTTAATATACTAAAAAAATGCAACTAAAATATAAGAAGTTTAAATGTTAGCAAAAAAAGCTTAATACTTAAGCAGCTTTTATTTAAAGTTATATATTAATAATACTGCAAATTATAATAACTTAAAAAAAAGCTTTTTTTTTTAAGTTAAAAACAGATTAACTTTAAGTTAGGCCTTAATAATATAAGCTTTTTAATATTTTTATTTATTAATTACTTAATAAAAGCAACTATAAGAAAATATTTTTAGTACAGTATTATAATAAAAACAAAATACTAAAGCACCTTAAATAATAACAACTTTAACTTTATTTTTAGCTAAAATAAGGCCTATTTTACTATAGTATTTACTATTACTACAACTAACTACTTATAAAAATAATATAATTACAATATCTAGCAAAATATAAGCGCAATATTATAGTTAATCCTATAAAAGGCGCTACTTGCTATACCTTATAATATAATAAGCAATAAAATATAAGGTGCTAATTTAAAGCAGCAGAATATTAAATGCTTTTAGCAAACATTTACAGGCAGTACTTTACTTTTAACCAGACTTTAAATTAAAAGTAGTAATTATAACCTTATATATTTAAAGTATAGTAAAGTATAGTACTTAATAAATAGTTTTATATATTATATAAATAGCTATCTGCTAAGCAAGTTTATATTTAGCTATTAAAAATGCTTAAAAAAGTTTATTTTAAAAAAAACCTGCTGATTTTATAAAAAATACAACTATTTAAAAAATACCAAAGTATATAATTATAATATTTAAAAATATTAAAATAAATTTATTTATTTATTTAAAGACTATAATCTATATATAAATAGATCTTATTTTTTGCAAAAAGTAGATTTTAATTAACATATTTAAAAAATATACCAAAAAAAACGGCCTTATTAGTATAATAAGTATAAGAATACCTTTTTATAAAATATATATTTTAATAAATATATTTAGAAAATATATTAAAAAAAACAGCCTTATTAGTATAATAAATATAAAAACACCTTTTTGTAAAAGCTAGATTTTAATTAATATATATAGGCAGTATACTAAAAAAAACAGCCTTATTAGTACAATAAGTATAAAAATACCTTTTTGCAAAAAATAAATTTTAATTAATATGTTTAAGTAATATACTAAAAAAAACAGCCTTATTAATGCAATAAGTATAAGAACACCTTTTTATAAAAAGTAGATTTTAATTAATATATTTAAAAAGTATACTAAAGTAAAAAAAAGCAAAAAAACAAAAAAAAAGGCAATAAAAAAAGCAATGCCTACCTTTTTTTAGTTAATAATATAAAGCTTACATTTTTAACAGATATAAATATATAAAGTAATTAAAACTAAAGCGTAAAGCCTTTATTTTTAATAAATATAAATATATAAAGCAATTAAAACTAAAGCATAATACCTAAGTTGCTTTTTTAGCCTTAGGTATTAAAAAAAGCAGCGCAAATAGCAGCTTAAAAGAAAATCTTGCCTAAAAATATAAGCTGCAAAAAAAAAGTATTAAAAAAGCAAAAAAATAAAAAAAAAAAGCTTAAGCAAAATTAATAGTATAAAAAAGTATTTTATATAAAGTTTTACATAATATTCTAAGCGCTATTTTAAAAACCTTAAAATAAATAAAAATATTATATTATAAAATTTTAAAAAGTAATTAATAAACTAGTACTATTTATAAAAGCAATATAATAAGTTATACCTATTTACTACTTAAATATTTATATACTAAAAAAAGTTAGATAATTTAAGGTACTATAGCATACTAAAAAGTTAGCTATTTTAAAAGCTAAATAATATAAAATGCTATATAATAAAAGTTGCAGCTTTAAAGGCTACAAAATCTAAAATATTATAGCATACTAAAAAATAAACTACTTAAAAAAATAAATAGTATAGCTTTAAAGGCTATATAATATAAAATACTATATAATAATAAAAGCTAAATAATTTAAAATGCTATAGCATATTAAAATATTAATAACTTAAAAGCTTAATAATATTAAGTAATATAGCATATTAATAAGTTAATTATTTTAAAAGCTAAGTAATAAAATATTATAGTATATTTAAAAGTAACTACTATAAAATCTAAACAATTTAAAATATTATAGCATATTAAAACTAGCTAATATGTTTATATTATTATTATTTTTTTTGTTGCTTTTAGTTGCTGCTATTTTTTTATTAGCAATAATAAAAAAATAGGCAATTTTTATAATGTTTTTAATTTGCTGCTGCTACTATTTTTTTGTTATTATTTTACCTTTTAGCCTATCCTTAGCCTTTTTAACTACTAGCAGTATATATTTTTTTATATATTAAAGCAATAAAGCTATTTAACCTAATATATATATAGCTATTAAAACTTTATAAAAAGCTATTTGCTATAGTTATAAAGTTATATAATATTGTTATACTATATAACTAACTGCTTTTTTTTTTACCTTTTTTTTTAACTTTTTTACTATCTGCTTGCTGTAGTATAAACAGCATAGTGCTTAAAAAAGCGATTTTAACTTTTTGTTTAGCGCCTTAAGCGCAAATAAAAATTTTAAAGCTATGCTATAGCAAATATCTAGCGCTATTTTATAGCAAAAGTGTTTATGCTATATTAGCAGCAAAAACTTATAAAATATATATATAAATAAAAATAAAAAAGCATATGCTAGCTATATTTATAACAGCTAAAAAAAAAAATATAGCTATAAGTTAATATTATATATTAGTATAATATATTAGCTAATAGTATATTTATTATATAGTTATATTTTCTGCTTTTGCTTTTGCTTTTGCTTTTGCTTTTGCTTTTGCTTTTGCTTTTGCTTTTTTTTTTTTTTTTACGCTATATATACCTGCTAGCTTTTTAAATATATTAAAATTATAATCGCAATTTTAAGCTATATTAAAAGCTTAGTAAGCTAGCGCTAAGTAAAAAATAAAAAAAGCGTTAAGTATATTAGCTTAAGTTTAAAAAAAAAAAAAAAATTTCAGCGTGCTAGTATGCTTTTTAAAGCAGTTGTTTAAAAACAATAAGATGTAAAATCAAAATAGTAACGTTAAGAATATATTAAAAAACTTAAACTTTTATTTAAATATTAAATAAAAATTTATTTGTTAGCTATATTAGCTAGGCATTATATTTTTATTATATATAAATTTTTAATAAATATAAATATTTTATTATCTTATTACTAAAAATATTTTGTTAACATATATAGCTAAAGCAGGTAGCTAATAGTGCTAAAATAAGTTAAACCTTTAAACTTACTTTTTTATATACTAATTTTATATTAATTACTTAAAAATATTTTTGCTATTATAATTATATAAGTATTTAAATTTTATATATATGTTTATATTAGTAAAAGCTTATTTATAATATTATTAAATTAATAGCTTAGCAAAAATAAATAAACCTTTTTGCTTAGTATTTTTGCTTAATATAAGTAATATATTTCTGTTATTATATAAAAGGCTTTATATTAACTAACTAATTATTTATATATTTTTAAATAAAACTTTATTATATACTTTTTACGTTATTTTAAAAAAAACTGCTTTTTAAGCACCTGCTTTAAGACTTTAATATTTTTTAAGTTGCCTTAAAAAAAAACTAGCTTTTTTTTTATATTAAAAAACTTTTTTTTAGTTTTAGGCCGCTTATTAACCTATACTTTTAGCCTATATATATATTTAGTTAGTTTTTAAACAAAAAACTTATAATTAGCTTTTTGCTTTAGGTATTTTATACTAAGCCTAAATATTAGCTATATCTAGCAGTATTAAATATAAAACATATTTTTAGCTTTTAGTACACTATTAATAAACAAGCTAATGTTTTTATAGTTTAATATATAGTTTAGCTAGTTTAGCTTTATTTTTAGCTACTTATTAACTAATATAAAATAAGTATATTTAGTAACAAAAACAAACGTATATAGCTTAATACTAACCGGCTTTTTTACGTGCTTATTTTTGTCTAAGTTTATAGTTAGGTCTATAGCTTTTACGTATAAAAATAGCTGTTTAGCGGCCTGCCTGCTAATTTTAAATAACTTAATTACTAGGTTAAAATTAGGGTTTTTAATAAAAATAGCAGTTAAGTTTTTGTTAACTAAAAAGCTATGTGGCCTTAGCTTTACCTTAGCTGCGTTTATTTTGCTTTTAATAAGCTGCTAATACCTAATAGTGTTTAAGCTTATAAAATTAGTATATTAAGTATAAAGTATTTACTATATTTTTTTTTTGCTTTTAAATACTAATATAATATAGTAATATATTTAAATATTTGCTAATGCTGTAATTAATAAGTAGCTAATGCTATAGTTGCCTATTTTTTACTATATAGTTTAAAAAAAGCTATATGCTTTATTTTAAACAAGGTACTAGAACTATAGTTTTAACGCTTTTAGCAGCACTAGCTTATTAGTTGCTTTAGTTTTTTTACTTTTTAGCTTTTAGCCTTTTTTAGCAATATTTTTATACGTATTATTTTTTAATTTTTTTAGCTAGTTAGCAAAAGTAATATGCCTGTTTTTTTAAAGCTTTTTGTTTATTATAAAGTTTTATATTTAAAATACTTAGATTTAAAAATACTTTATTTAATTTTAATAACATATAGCTTTTTAAAATATGTTTGCTATAACCTAGTTAAATTTATCTGCTTTTTTTAAAAAAGCCTTAATTTTTTTAGTAAATAATAAGTTTAAGCTTTTATTTTTAAATATGCTAATAACTTTTAGCAATATATCCGGCTTATTAAAACTAGGTGCTAGTATATTAAATAAAAATATTAGTATATTAAAACCAGGTACTAGTATATTAAATAAAAAGGTTAGTTTGTTTAAACTAAGGTTTTAATATAAGAAAGTTGCTAGCTTATAAGCGTTATAAATAGCAAGTAAGCTTATATTAAAGCTATTTTAAAAAATACTATTATAAGTTTTATATATATATAAAGCTATATTGCTAATTTATATTTTAGTATTAAGTAAAAATATAAAAAAATATAAGCAATAAAAAAAGCAGTATAATAAGTAATTAAAAAAAAAAAAAGTAGTTATATTATAAAAATAAAAAAATAAGTAAAAAGTTTTAAAAAAAGCTAGGTATATATTATAATATATATAAGCTACTTTAATAATTTGCTTTAGTAAGCTGCTTTAATAATTTATTTTAATAATTTGCTTTAAGTATATATATACTATAGTAACAAAAATATAGCAAATATATTTTTATTAAAAAACTTTAAATAGCATAAGCTTTTACTATTTTAAAGATTTTTTTTTTAAAAGGCTTTAAAGTTTAGCTAGCTTTTATATATATAAATTATATTTGCTTAAAAGGTTATATAATTTTATATAATAACATATAATAACTATCTTTTTTATAACTATATATATTATATAATATATGTAATAAAAAATATATACGGTTTTTAAAAGCTAAGCTTTTACAAAATATAAAAATTAACTTAATTAATTAAACTAGCTTTTTTTGCAAAAACAGCTTGCTATAACTTAAGCATAAAGTAATAAATGTTTTTTATTATATAAAAAGTTTAATTTATACTTAATAAAAGCAAACGCTAATATATATGCTATTTTTTTTATTTTAGCTTAAAAATTATAATAATTTTTATTTTATATAGGTTATTTTTATAAGGCTAAAAATAGTTAAATATAGTTATTATTATTACTACTATAATTATTATTATTGTTGTTATTACTAGAATTGTTTAGGCTAAAATACTATAGCTATTTTTTTTTTTTTGTAATAAAAAATATATTTTATTTTTATATTAAACAAAAAAAACTATTAAAATAATAAGTTATTTATTTCTAAATACTATTTAACTAAGCATTTAGTAGTTTTAATATATAATAATATATTAAATTTACAAATTTTTTTTTTTAAGGTTTTACTTATATAGTTAATACTGCCTTTAAAAAAATTAACAAGCTTTTTATAAAATTCTATATGCTTATTTAAATACTTCTTAAATATAACTAGTATTATAAAAACAGCTTTTTAATAATTAGTTATAAACTTCTGTATATTAAACTAAGCTATATATTAAGCTAGGCTTTTTATATTAAGTAAAAATATAATAATTTAGGCTAAAAGCCTTAAGAAAAGTTTAAAATACTTAGTAATAAAAAAGAAAGCTATATTAAAATAGCGGTAACAATACAAAAGCAACAATAATAGTAATAATAGCGCAAATATAATAGCGTTAATAGTAATTATGCTCTTAAGCTGCGTTTAAAAAGTCTTATAAAGCCTACTAAATAACCGTTGCCTATTTTTATACTAAATACTATTTATAGTACCTAAAAATAACACAAAATTATTTTATTTTTCTTTTTTTTTGTTTTTTAGTAATAAATATAATAAACATACGTTTTTATGCCCTTTAAAAAAAATGCTGCAACATAACTTTAAATTATAACAAGCTTTCAAGCAAAATAATAAAAAAAATATAGTAATATTTTATTAGCAGCTTATATATTAAATTAAACAGTAAACATTTTAAAATACACTTATATATAAAATAATTAAACTATATCTAAGTTTAATATAAAAGCAATAAATAAAGCTTTATATTATTATAACTTATAACAATTTAAACAAAAAATAATACTAGCTAAAAATAAAAGCTTTTTTTTTATATAAAAAAACTAATATTTTTATAGTATTTTAATTAATACTATAAACTAAAAAGTTAGCCTAGCATATAATCTATAATGTGAAATTACCTTAATAAAAAATTGTAATATAAGCAGCACAATCTTATAGCTATATTATAAAGCTAAAATATATAGTATAAATATTAATTATATATGCCCTAGATTAATTTTTTATATAAATACTATATAAAACTAATTTAGTTACTAATTAACATAAATAAAGGTTGTTAAAAAAGTATATATAACTACTTTACTTTATTTTTTATTACAACATATTTTATAGTGTTCTAAAGCCTGCTTATTGTTTATTTAATACTACGTATATTATATGCTTAACTTTTAAACCCTAAAATAAAAAAAGCTTAGAAAACTCTTAACTAAAATAAAATACAACTTTTTTAATCTTATGTTTTAAGTTGTTACAAGGCTACAAATTAAAAAAGCCTTAACTACTACGCTTAAAAAGCTTATTTTAATAAATTTTATAAGCTAATAAGCTAGCAAAAACGTTTACTATTTATTAAACTTAATTAATAAGATTTTAAATAAGCACTAAAATAAAGATCTAAATAACTTTGCTAGCAGCGTAAATAGGTTATAATAGCTACTTGTTTTTAGTTGCGTTTTAAAATCTTAAAACTAGCTGTTTTATATTTGTTGCCGTTATTAACTAAGCATTTTCCTAAGGTAGTTAATAAAAAAAGCAATTAGTTAAGCCTTTTTATAAGTTAGTTAATAAAAAGGAAAGCTATATGCTTATAAGCAGGAACTTTTTTAAAGTAGTTAATAAAAAAAAAATAAGCAGTTATTGCTTAACTACCTAAAAAAACTAGTTTAATATTATTAAAAAATAAGACTAACATTTAATGCCTAAGAATATAATAATATAAAAAGTTAATTAAAACTGCTATAGCTATAAATAGTAAACAGTATTTAAGTTTATATTTTTTAAATATATTAAACCTTTTATTTAGTTTGCTTTATTTTTACTACAACTTATATTTCTTTTTAAGGTTATAATTAAATTATAATATAATTTGAACTTTTTATTAAGTTTTTTATTCTTTTTAGTTAATTTTGCTACTATTATATTATAAACTTTATTTGTTTTAAACGTTTTGTTTTTAATAATAAGTTGTTAACCTGCTAAGTTAAAAGGTTTGCTTTAGCTGCCGATTTTTTATAGCATATCTTCTTTCTGCCTATAATTTTTGCTATAAGCTTAGTAAAATTTACTAAGGGTAGTGTAGTATTAAGTAAAATGGTGATGAGGATAGAATGACTCTGACATAGTTAATAGCGAAGCTATTGACTATTGTCAGAGTCATCTATCCGAATTACCATGTGGCTTGTATTGTGGCTTGGGTGGCTCTGCTTCGCAGAGCCACCCCTAGTCTGTCTATGTCAAAGCTTTATTTATATAATAGTGTTTGCAAGCTGCTTTTAGCTTGTTTATAGCTTGTTTAAGTATACGCTTTATAGCGCTTTATTTTAGCAACGCTTTTGCGTTTTTTAAATTAGCGTGCTATTTATTCCTGTTTATATTTTTTTATATTTTATTTTATTTAAAAGTGCCTAAGGTTAGGCTAGGCGCTTTATTATCCTAGGAAATTTTATAATCGGGCCTGCTAGGCTAATAAGTTTAAATTTACTTTAGCATACTTAATACATAAAAAGCAAGGTATTTTTTGTTTAAGTTCTTATAAATACTAGCATATTAGTTTTTAAAAAAGCGTTAAAGTTTATTATAACTAGGTATATAAAGCTTTTAAAGCTTATGCTTTATTAGTAAAAAATATAAGATTAAAACTAGCAAGCTTTACAGCTTATATATTATATATAATATAGCCTGTAAAGATATTATATAGATTTAAAAATTTAGGCTTTACTAGCAAGCTTAAAATAGGCTTACAAGCAGTAGCTAGTTTAGCAAAATTAGCGTTTTTATTATATTTGCTAAATATATTGCTATTAGCAGTAGCTAATAAAATAATAATAAAAAAAAAATATAAAACTATAGCTATATATTAATATTATAAGTTGTTTTACTTTTTAATATATTGCTTTTATAATTTAATAAAAAAGTATTATTATATAAAAATTTAGTTTATATTGTTATTTAAAGTAGGTAGCTAAAACCGATTTTAAAATATTTTATATTTTTAGCAAGTTTACTATTATAATTTAGTAAACAGCTATAGCAAGTTATATTAACTTTAAAACTAAAAAAAAAAAAAAAATCTTACCTTTTAAGTAGTATATATGCTTATATATTTAATTTTAGTAAGGTTTATAATAATACCTTATTAATAGGCCTGGTATATTATAAGCAAAAACTACCGGCGGCTTTTTATATCTAATATAATTACTTGCTATAACCTTTTAGTAGCTTTTTTTATATTAAACTTATTTTTAATTTTGTTAAACAATTTAATAATATATACTAGGCTTATTTACTATATGCCTTAATAATATATATTAGGTTTATAACTGCTTAATAATTAAGCATTATTAAAATTTAGCTAACTATTTTGCTTGCTATTACTATAGTTTATTTATAAAAAAAACGTTAGTAACTTAAGCGTTTAGCTTATAGTTTATATATAAATAATTTTAAAAATACTATACTTTTTAATTTTTAACAACTTTAACTATATAAATATTAATATCTTTTTTATAAACAGATAAGTATAAAATAATATATTAAAAGCAGCTAACATTTTTAATACTGTTATAAATAAAGCTATTTAAATTAATAACCTAAAAAAACGCTTATTTAATAATATGCTAGCTAAAAAAGTAAATAAGCAGCTATAATAAGCTTAAAATAACTTTATAAGCTAACTATTTCTATCTTAAAACGCTAAAAGCAATTAAAAATAAAATACTTTTATATATAATATAAATATAGTTTATTATACTACTACTTATTTTTTATTTATACCTTTTAATCTTATACTAAATTTGTAAAAACTTAGCTTATTAACTTTTAATAATAATAGCTAAAACTTACTACTATACCTAAATTGCAGCTATATAGCTAATATTAATTTAGATAATATATTATAAGCCTAAATACACTTTGCTAAAAATTTGCTACTAAATAAAAATTATATTATCTATATAGCAACTGTTTTTTATTATACTATAAACTTAGCGTAAGCTAAGTTATAACAAAAGGTTCTAATAAACGCAAAAAAGCTTAGTATAGTTTTTAAATAAGTTAAAAAGTATTAAAATATAATATAAAAAGCTATTTAAAGTTAGAAAAATACTAAAGCTAATAGCAAGCACTTAATATAATAATTATATTTATTATATTATTTTATAAATACTTAGTTATAGCATTACCTAACTTAAAAAAAGGCTACTATATTAAAAGCTAAAATATATTACTATATACTTTATATTATTAATAAATATGCGTTTATTTTTAAATATATAATATAACTAATAAAAATAAAAAAAGTATTAATTTTATAAAAGTTAGCAATAAAAAATAATAATTTTATTTATAAAACGATTATTATAATATTAGTAAAATAAAGCTGTATTTTTTAATTTATATAGCTGGTTATAAAAAAAAAAATAATAAGTTAAAAAAAAAAAAGTATTTTGCTTATTATTAATAAGTATATACAATATATCCGCTTTAACTATTTGCTAATATATATATATATAAAATTATAACTAAGGTTTTATAGGTTATATTTTTTACTTTTATACCTACTTTTTATTTTTATTTAGTATTTTTTTAGCAAGCTTTTTATAGTTAAGTTTTAGTTAATAATTTTATTATATAATTTAATTTTTTAATAAAATATTAAAGTTAAAAATAGTATTAAATTATTAATTTTGTTATACTTTAATTAATTAATTTTTTATAAAAAATTAAGTATAAACTATAAGTGTTTAAGCTATTTTTATAAGTAACTAATAGCATTTTTATATAAATAACAAGTTAATTTATTTATTTTAATAAAATATACTTTTTTTTTTATATATGCTTTATATACTTATAAATTAGGTTTTATATTTTAAGTATGCCTAAGTTATATTAACTTTTTTTAGCTTTTTTAGCAAATTTTAAGCTTTAGATAAAACTTTTTGCCGCTTTTATATTACTTAGGTTTATTATTACTAACATTATTATTTTTATCTATAGTTTTTTACTTTATAAGCTATTAAAATTCCTATTTATAATACTGCTAATAATATATATTAGTAAATTTTTAAGCTAAATGCTTTTTTTTTTAAAGGCTTTAGCTATGCCTTAGCTTATAAAGCGTAATTATAAACTTAATTAACATACTAATAATTTAATTATTTTTTACTAATAAGCAGACTAGTATAATTATTCCAGGCTATATTTTAAGCTAAATAATAGTATTACTATAAAAAATATAGCGTAAAGTTTTTATAATATTAATAGCTGTTATAATAGCAAAATTAAAGTTAGTTATATATAATATAAGTATAGCTGTTACTTTAACGCCTAAAAAGTTAATAAAGCTAGCTGGCGGCAATACTTATAAAAGGTTTTAATTTTTAGCAAAAAAGTCTTAAAAATTCTTGCTATATAGTATAACATACAAAATATATAGTTTTTAATCTAAGTTCTTATATAAAAAAGCGCTATTAAATAACTATATATTTATTTATTATAATAGCTGTTTTATTGCCTTATTTTTTATCCTTTTAGCTTTTTTATGCTATATTAAAGCAACTTATAATTTATTACAAATAAAGTTAATTAGTAATAGCATTTTTTTTTATATACTAAAATTAAAGTTATTATCTTAAATAATATAGTTTAAAAAAAATATATATTTTTTTTTTACTATTTTTAAAAAGTTTTTTAGTTTAAGTATTTATAAAGTAAAGCTTTTAATATTATAAAAGTTAATAAATATGCTTAGCTTAATCTAATTAAAAGTTATAACCTGTTTTTAAAGCCTGTAATATAATTTAAAATAATAATAACATAAACGCTTTTGCTAGTTAAGTTTTAGCTTTAAGCTATTATTTATTTTTTATTGCTAGCTTATTTTATTAACTGCTAAAGCCTTAATATTTTTTAAATAATTAGCTTGCTTTAAACTTTTAATATATTTTTTAAGTTTTAATAGCTTGTTTATACTTTTTATTATAGCTTTTATTTAGTTTTTTAATATAGCGTTTAATACCTAGTATATTTTTAACTTTTTTTTAACTTAACTAAGCTTAGTTTAATGCTTTTTTTTTTAGTTATAAACTTAGGCTTTTATATTTATAGCTTTCTTTTTAAGCAAAAACTTCTTGTTTTTGCTTTTATAAAGCGCAGCTTATAGGTTATATACTTTGTTTTTAAGCATATTTTGTTTAAACTGGTTTATATAGGCTAACGCCTTAAGTTCGGTATTTTTTTTTTTTAAGGCATTTATTTTATTTTATATACTAAGGACTTTTTTTTAAAGCTAGGCTGTTATTTTTAAATACTTTTTTTTTTTTTTATCTGCTTTTTTATTAAGCCTATTAACTTATGCTTTTAAGCGCTTATTAAAAAGCCTTATCTTTTTTAGTTATATTTTAAGTTTTATAATAGCGTTTTTATTTACAAAACTTTAAGCTAATTTTTATTTAAAGCTATTACGCTTAGCTTAAAGCATATTAATATATAAGTAAAAATTGGCTATTTTTTTTTTTAGTTTTATATTAGCATATTAGCCTTACCAAATATTTTTTTTTAAATTGTTAACTTTAGTATAAAGCTAGCAGCTTTTAGCAGTTCTATTACTTTTAAACTAATAAATTTTCTAACTTTATTTTTTCGATATGTTTTATAAAACATAATAATTTTTATATACTTTATTTAATTTTGTTTTTAATGCCTATTTTATTGCTATTAGCTTAGCTTTTTAATTTTAAGCATATTTTATTTTTTATTTTAAAGTTTTAACTTTAGCCTGCAGTTTTTTGTAAGTTTTTTTAAAAGCGCAAATTTCTGCTTTTTTTATAGCAAAATTATTTATAGTTATTTATAAAACTAACTAAGTTTTCTAATCTAATTATAAACGTTTTGCTTTTACTTTTTATATTACCGATATAATAATACTATTTTTTAAAAAAATAAGTAAGGCTTGCTTAAGCAGCAATTTTTTAAGTTTAATTAGCTGCTTAAGCATAAGTAGTTTTATGCTAGTTATATTATAAAATAAGCAAAAGCTAACTTATATAAAAGTTTTATTATAGCCTATTAGCCTAGTATTAATATAAATAGTAAGTTATAGTTATTAGCTTTAAGCCGGCTTACTTTTATACGTTTATATATTTATTATTAACTTAAAATATAAGTTTAATTATAACAAAGTAATTTATAAATAAGTTTAGTATATTTAGTTACTTATAATTAGAAATATATATATATACTTTTGCTATTATTTTTATAGCATTTTTAGCTATTACTTTTATTATTTTTTATAGTTTTAAACCTTTTTTAGTTAAGCTGCTATATTAAAATATATTATTTTAATTAAAAGTTTCTAAAAGCTAAAAAAAAGCCTTTTAGCTATTTTATATAAGTTAGCAAATAAGTATATAGTTTGCTTACTACTTAAAAACTTCTTAGCTTTAAATAGTAAAAACATAACTTTTGCTTATTCTGCTTATTTTACTTATTGCTTTTTAAACTTAAAAAGTTTTTCTAAATATATATATAATTTTAATATGTTATTATTTTTATACTAATATTACTTTTAAAGCTTTATTTTATTTAAAGTATGCTAATATATAGTTATATAAGCAAACACTTAAAAAAATTTGTTAAAATAATCTAAAAACTTAACAACTTAAAACTTATATAAAGCTTAAATATTAATACTGCTTATAAAAAAACTAATAACAAAATTACTATATAAAAAAATAAAGCAGCTTTTATTTTTATATAATATTGCTTAAACAATATTAGTATAGCTTTAGCTAGCTAAATATACGCTTTAATATAAAAAACAACTATAAAAAGTTTACTTTTACTTATTTTTTAAAATATAATAAAAAGGCTTAAAATTTTACTAAAGCTAATTAATAATTAATATAAGTAATTATTTAAAAAAACACTATATTTAAAAGTTAAAATTATTAAGCATATAAAAAAAAAGCTTTAAAAAATAGCAAGCAAAAACTACTATAAGCTATTTATATGTTTTACTATTATAAATATTATATTACTTTTATATATTTTTTTTGTTTTAAATTAAGCAAGCGTTAGCATTAATAAGTTAACTTTTAAAACGGCAAAGCTTTGCTAGCAAAGCTTTATTTAATAGTAATATTAAATAAAGCAAATTAAGATGCTATAATATACCTAGCTAACAAACCTACTGCGGTTACATACTTACTATATATATTATAATTTTTATAAATAGCTTGCAAGATTTTTTATTTTTTCTTACTTTTAAATTAATATATATTTAGCATTATTAGGTAATAAAAATAGTAGCAATATTATAAAAATAATAGTTTAGTTAATATAAAGTATTTATTTTTTATTTGCTTTATTTGCACTTTTTATAATATTTTAAATAAAAGCCTTGCTTTTAAATAGCAAACTTTAATTATAATAATAACAAATGCTTATAAATTTATATACTAAGGTAATACTTTTTGCTTGCTTTACGTTAATATTATATAAGCCTAGTTAGCTATATAAACAAAATTAAAATTATATTTAAATTTATATATAAAAATAGTAACTATATTTACTATTATAATATATAAGCTATATAGCTTAAGCATATTATAGTTAATATTTTAAATAAACTTTTATTAAATAGGTTTTTTTAAAGTTTATATAAACTAATAAAATTTTTGCAAAATTATTTAAAGTTTTAAAAGCTACTATTAGAAATTTTTAAGCTTTACCTTTTTTTATACTTAATTATTACTACTAATATATATTTAAAAAAAATAAAACTTTTTAATAACAAAAGCAAAAACTATAATATATAAATAAGCAAACCTATATATTAAATTTTATTATTTATATATATATACTATTATTAGTATATATATTTTAAATTTTAAAATAAAATATTATAATATATATATTAAAAGCAGTAAACTAATAGCTAAAAGTTATTATTTATATATTATTTTATATAAAAAGCAAGATTTAAAAAAAAAATAATAGCAAAAAAAGCTTTTAATATTAGCGTTTTAGCTACGCTAATAAAAAAGCAAAGTAATAAACTATTAGTTTTTTTAAAAGCTATTATAGCTGCTTTTTAATAAAACGTTTTTTTTTTATATAAATAGGCCTAGCAACTTTATATACTTTAACTTATTATTAGCTTTTACGCTTTTATATATTTTATAATATTTTGCCTGCTTTACTGCTTAACTTTTTTTAGCTTTAAAGCTGCCAAATAAAAAAACGCGTTAGTATATATTATAAGTGTTTAAATAGTAAAAAAAACATATTACTTAGTTATATAAAATATATTTAAAATTAAAATATATATTTTAAAAAAACTAACAAGCTTTACAAATCTTTTTAGCACCTTATATTTAATTATAAAAACTATTACTTATATTTATATAGTTAAATATATTAATTAAGCCTGCTAGCTATTTTATTACTTTGCTAATTAAAGTATATATAGTATAAATAGTAGCTATAGCGCTTCTTTTTATATTTCTATAAAAATTTAGGCTGTTAGCTAAGCTATACTATAACGCTTTAAAAAATACTTTTTTAAAAAAATTAGTTTTATTATTAGTTTTAAATAATAGCTTAGTTATAACTAAGCTAATAATAAATATATTAAGCAAAAAAAAAAGCAAATAAAATAATTATTAAATAGCTTTTTTATAAATATAGTTACTTTTAATAAAATATATATAAGTGTTAGTAAATAGTTGCTATATACTTTTTATATTATATTTTTAATTTTTTAGTATTAAAAAATAAGTTAAAGTTTATTAGCTAAAACAAAATTTTTATATAGCTATATTATAAGCTAAAAATATTTTTTATAAGTAATAGTAAAGTAGTAAAAGCAAACAAAAATTTAACAAAATAAAATAGTAATAGTTATTTTAAATAACTATATAGCTATTTAAAACTGCTTAAAAATATTTAACAAAAAATAGTTAATATAGTTATTTTAAAAGCTTACTATTATTACGTTAAGCTTTTTGCTGGTTTTTTGTTATTGCTAAGCAGTATAAGACTATATACTTAAATTATAAGCTTTTTAACTATAGCTTTTTTTTTAAAAAAAAAACAACTTAATTTTTTGCTTAAAAAATTATATAATACGTTGTTTTAAGCGTAAGCGTAAATTATGCTAAAAGTGCTGTTTAAAATTAAGCAGGCTATAGTTGCAAAAGCTTTAATTAATTTATAAACGCTAAAACAAACTTTTTTTTTGCCTAAAACTAGTTTAGCTTACAAAATAGCCTATATATTCTTAAACATATTATTATATCTAATTTTTAGTTAGCTTATTAATATAAGCATATATACTTAAGTAAATATATTATAAAATTATAAAAGCATTATATTTGCTTTATTAAAGCAGTCTTTTATATATTATTACTTATTAAGCTTTTTGCTTTAATTATAGCGCTGCTAATTATATAGCGTTTGTTTAAATAAACCTTTTCTATAACATATTTTTATTTTTATGCTGCTATTACTATTATTAATATTACTTTTGCTTATATAGCTATAGCTATATTATAATATTAATCTTAGTTATAATAGCTAGCTATTATAAAAGCTATTAAAAAAGTAGTTAAGCATTAAGCTACTGCTATAAAAATACAACTTAAACTAAAAGCTTTAATTTAAGCGCTTATTTAAAAGCATTATAACTTATTTAACAATTATTTAATGCTTATATAATAGGTATTAATATTCTAAACGCTTATTTAATACTAGCATAAATTAATAAATGCTAAAATAAAAAAAAAATACTTAGGTATATAATACTTGCTACTAGTAAGTACTAGTTTATAAAAAAACTAGTATAAAAAAGCAAAAAAAGAAATAAATATTTAAACTTAAAGCTAAACCTTAGTTAATAAAATATTTTTAACTAATATAATTTATAATAAAATAAAATATTTTAGCTATTATACTTTAAATTAACTTTAGTTTTAAATAGCTAAAAAGTACTTAAGTTATATAGCATAAAAAAAATAGCTAAATAAAAAAAAAATAAAAATAATTAAAACTTAATTAGCTAAAAAAATATAGCTTATAAACCTTGGTTATAAAAGGTATAATTTTTATATATATAGTATTTAAAAAAGTAACTACTATAAAGAGTATATATTTATAGTAAGCCTACTATATATACTTAAATATTAAGATATAATTTGTTAGCTATATAAGTATTTATAATTAAGTAGTTTTTAATAAAGTAATAATAGCTTTATTTATAGCAAAAAAAATATAAAAATAATAAAGTAATTAATAAAAAAATTTACTAAAAAAAATAATATAAGCATATAAAGTATGCTTTTTTTATAATTAAAAATAAAAACTAGACTTTTTTATTATAAGATTTTTTTATTTTTAACTATTTTTAACTAAAAAAAGTTTTTTATATTTTATATTAATTTATTAATAGTAACTTAGCAAATATATATAGCTATTATAGCGCTAGTTATATATTTTTTTAATATTTTAGTTATAAAACAATATTATAATAAACTTAAAAACAAAAAAAAAGCCTATATATTTTTTAATATAAAGTTATAATTAATATTGCTATAATAAAAAACTAAAAATAAAAAAAGCAAAATTATATAACTTTTACTAAATAATAGCACATATTAAAAGCAATAGTATATAAAAATAATAAAATATATAATAGGAAAATTTACTAAAAAAGCTAATAATAAAGTAAACTGTTTATTTTTTTGTAATTTTTATTTTCTGTTATTATGCTAAAGTATTTATTATTATTTCCTGCTATTTTTTTATATACTATAAAGCTTACTTTTATTATTTATTTTAGCTTTTTATATGCTATATTTTTTATAGTTTTAAAACTAATAGTTATTTTTATAGTATAAATAATATAGCTTTAAAAAAGGCTACAAATAGCAGGTTAGCTAGCTAAATATATTTATTTATAGCTATTTATTAAACTATAAGCTTAAGCATAGCTTGCTTTTAAATAAGCTGCTATTTTAAGTTGCTATACTTTAGCTTTACACTTTTTATGCTTTTTTTTATTATATGCTTTTTTTGCTATATTTATTACGTTATAAAGCTTTAAAACATTACTTTTTTACTGCTTGCTGCTTAGTTAAGTTTTAAACTTTTTTATATAGCAAATAGTAGACTATAATAACGCTATTATAACTTATATTGTTTTTTTTTTTTTTTTTTTAACATATATATATATACATATAGCAGATAATAAAATATAGCAGCAATAATATATTAGCTTAACACCTATAAAAATAAAAGCTATCTATTTAATTATAATATTAGTTTCTGCTATATTAAGTTAAAATATTATACTTTTTATTTTATATAAACTTGTTAAGGTTTTATATACTTTGTTTTTTTTAATATTAAATGTTGTAAATATTTTGCTTTAAAGATTTTAAAAATAATAAAAAAATAAAAGTTTTATTTAGTTTATTTAACGCTTTAGCTTAAAAAAAAAGCATAATACTATAATTTAAAACATATATATATTATATATATTTTATGTTTATTTAGCAGCTTAATATTTTGCTTTTTGTAATATATACGTACTTTTTTTTTTTTTTTTACTTATTATTAGCAGCCTTATTACTTTTACAACCTATAATTATGTATTTTATTATTTTCTGTAAATAAACGCTTAAATTTTAGCTTTTTAGTAATAAATTATTAATAAAAAAATAAGTTTTTTAAGCAGTTTAAAAACAAATTGCAATTTTGTAATAATAGGTAAGGCGTTTTAACTTGCTTACTTAGTAAGCTAATTTTAAAAAAAAAATAACAAAATATAATAAAATAACGTTAGCTTTAGCAGCAAGCTTTTTTTTTTAAAAGGTTAGTATTAACTGCAATTCTAGCTGCTTTGTTTAAACTAGCTATTGTTTTTTCTATATAAAATCCTTATATTACTTAAAATAATAGTAATTAAAAAAAACTATGTTAATAAAAGTTTTACTTTTTGCTTAACTTTAATATTATAAAACTTTTATATTAATATTTTAACTTATAATTATATATAAAAAATTTTAACTGTAACAGCTGCTTTTTATTTATGCCTAGGCTTAAGTTAAAGCATTTAGCTAGCAAACTTAAATATTTTTTAGTATTTAAAAACTGCTTATATATTATTATTTAGCATATTATATAGTAGCATAATAAAGCTATATAAATATTAAGCAGGTATTAGTTAATTATTAATAAAAGCAAGCAAAGTTAGGTTTTTTAGCAGCTTTAGCAGTATATTAGTCTGCTTTAAGTACTATTAAAGATTTTTAAAATAGCGCTTTTTAAAGCGTAGCAAAAACACGTTTTACTTTTAAATAACTTTGTTATAATACTATTTTTATTTAATAGTATAGCAAACAGCTTTTACTAAACTATATATTAAACTTATTTTTATAAGCTATATAGCTAAAACTTTTTACTTTACTTATAATAACGCTATATTTTAAAGTTAGCTTAAAAACTTTGCTTAATAACTAACGCTAAATTAAAAAGATAGCAAAAGTATAATAATAATTAAAAGCAGGCTTTAATAGCTTAGCAAGACTACAGCAGCACCTTTTTATAAAAAAGTGCTTTTAATATAATAAAGCGTTTTTTAGGCAAATTAAACGCTAATATAAATAAAGCACACTTTACTGCTTTATATAGTATAATTTACAGCTGTTTAATCGGCTTTTATTATATGCTTAATTAATTAGCTTAAAGTTTTGTTATTATAATTTTATAAACCCGATTTTTTTAATAAAACTAACTGCTATTTATATAATAAAAGCTTTTATTACAATATTTAAGTAAAATGCTGCTTTTATATTACTTATATACCTAGTTACAAATAAAAAGTATATTTATACCTTTATTTAAGCTTTACTTTATCTACTTTTACTACCTACTTTTACTATTTATAACTTTACTACCTATAATATTACTACTTATAATATTACTACTTATAATATTACTACTTATAATATTACTACCTATAATATTACTACTTATAATATTACTACCTATAATATTACTACCTTTATAATTTAAGCTATAAAAGTTAATTATATATAATTAGTATATTAAAAGCTATATATATATATATATATAATTTTTATTTAATATAGCATAATAAAAGCATAAGTATTATTACTACTATTACTTATTATAATACTACCTAGCTTAATATTAACTTTAACTTGTTTTTTTATTAAAAATTTTATTTTTTAACTACTTTTTAGCAAAAGTTTTTTTTTAATATATTTATTAATATAGCTATAATTAAGTTACTTTAGCTACGTTTAATTATTTTTTTTGTTACTGCTAGGTATAACTTTTAAAGCCTAGCTATTTAACAAACTTTTGCTACTTTTTTTTTATTACTTCGGTTATAGTGCTTATACTATAAGTAATTTTAAAAGTTTATAACCTTATAAAATAACTTAATTTAGGTATAAAAGCTATAAATAAGGTTAAGCTTAGCTACTACTTTTAAAAGCTTTATATTTATATTAGCTAAATTAAATTACATACTTTGCTAGCTTATATTAATAAACTTTAATAATAATTAAGCTTTAAAAGTTAAATAAATATATTTATATTTATATAGCTTAAAAAAGTTGCTTTATATTAAGCTATATATTTAATAAAGCATATTATACTAAATTAAACATATTTTATACGTTATAAAAGCAGTATGCTATTATATTTAGTTAGCTAAGTATTTTATTGCTATATTTTATATATATTTATATTAAATAAGGTAAGTAATATTTTTAATACTTTTTTAATACCTTGTTATTTTATTAGTATAAAAAGTAAGCATTTATTTAGTATTTACACCTGCTTTAGTTATACTAACTTAGCTTAAATATAAAATAGGCTAAATTAATATAAAATAGTTTATAATATAGGTATAACCTATTTATACGCTTAAATAGTTTATACTTTATAAAGTTATTAAGCTTAACTTTTTTATATAACTATTTATTAAACTACTTAATTATTTTTAACAGCAGTATAATATAATTAAAATATTAATAATTTTATATTTTATTAGCTTATTTATAAAACTAAAATAAAAAACTAGCAAAAGGCTTATTAAGCAGTTTAAGATTTTAATAAAAAGGCAGTTTTTAAATATTAGCATTTTAGCAATTTTTTCTAAGCTTAATACTGCTTAATCTTATAGCTATAACATATACGTTTTTAAATGCTTTAAATAGCCTAAGTCTACTTTTTACAAGTTTATTAGTTTTTTTATATATTAGTTAAAAATATTTTTAGCTTTTTAAAATAGCTACTATAAAGCTTACTGCTACTGCAAATACTTTTTTAATAGCTTAATATTATATATTAGTATAATTTTTTTAAATATTGCCTATTTAAATATGTTTTTTTTACTTGCTTTATTTTGCTATTACTTTAAACTAGGCTTTATTATTAGCAGTATTTTGCGTAACAGCTTTAACATATTAAGCAAACTTGCTTAAAAACCTGCTTAAAAACCTACTTAGTTTAATACTTTATATTACGTTTTAATAAATATAAAAATATTTTTTATATAATGCTAAATCTAAATATATTATATAAAGTTATTTTATTTGCTAAAAATTTTGCTATATATTTTAAAATAGCTTTTGCTAAGTTTTAAGCACTAATATTTTTATTATAATTTTTAATAAGTAGTTATATCAGGCATTATTATTTAAAGTATAAAAAGCGTTTTTTTTTAAAGCGTTTATTTTATTTAATATAAACAGCTAACTATTACTAAAATATTTTTTATACTATGTTATTTTAAAGCTAATATTTTGTATTTTTTTAGCCTTAAAAAAAAGGCTAGAATAATAGGTATGTTTTATATATAAAAAAATCGGCAGTTAAAGTATCTGCCTGCACTTTTAAAACCAAGTTTTATAAGTGCAGAATTTACCTAAAATAGCAAAAATTTGCCTCCTAAGACCACGTCTCATAAGTGCAGAATTTACCTAAAACGGCAATTTTTACCTCTTTTTTAGTAAGGATGTTTAGGCACCGACGCTGGCTAGTCGTTGGTGTTGCTGCTCGGGCTGGGGGGTTAGTCGGCGAATGAGATCCGGGTTGCCCACGCGATCAGCCATTCGATCCGGGATTAGATCGGGCGATACCGATCGAACGGGGTATTCCGTTGCGGGGGTTGCGCGTAATAGACGCGAAGTCATGGGCTGGGGAGCCAAGATCGTTGGGGATTGAACCTCGTCTACAACGGTCTTAGGAATAGGGGCCGGTGCGGGACCAGTCCTGATGCTTGAAGGCAAAATCTGTTCAAACCCTTGTTCCCTTGCAACCTTCTCGATACTCTTGAAGTACTACACGGGTTCGCGTTAGTAGATGGACAATATCAATAATAGAAATTAGTGAACTAGTATTAGGATAGGATAACCCACCTTCACGGTCTTAACTTGAAGTTCTAATGTAGCATCTTCGTCGCATACAATCATCGGGTGAGGGTGAAGTTGAAGGCTTGAGAGAGTCCACATGTGATTCACACCCTGCTCAATGCATTTCTGTAGAGCTAGAGACTTGCGCGCGCCAAGGATGATGATTACGACTTCTCTTGCCTCAAGAATTGTCTGAACGCCCACCGTCAAGGCCATTTTGGGGACCTTGTCTACATCGTTATCGAAGAAGCGAGAGTTGGCCAGAATGGTATCATATGCGAGGGTCTTAACACGGGTCCTCGAAGCTAAGCTGGAGCCGGGCTCATTGAAGGCAATGTGGCCGTCCTCACCAATGCCACCAAGGAAGAGGTCGATACCTCCAGCACGCTTAATTTTGTTTTCATACTCCACGCATTCTGCCTCGAGATTTGGCGCGTTGCCGTTGAGTATGTGTACGTTATTAGGGTTGACATTAACATGGGAGAAGAAATGCTTCCACATGAATGAGTGGTAGCTCTCGGGATGGTCCCGGAAAATCCCCACGTACTCATCCTACATTACGTGTTAAAGGTCTGATATTTGTGTTAGGCATCAAAAAGCAATGCATACCATGTTGAAGGTAACAACATTCTCAAAAGAGATCTAATAAACTAGGTCAATAACCCATCTAACTTCCTCATATAGTGCTAATACATACTAGGCCGGCCTTATATTTCTCGACTAATATTCTATAAACACCAAGAGGGCTAGAGCCTGTCGGCAGTCCAAGCACAAATGGATGTGAAGGGGTGGGGTTGAAGTGACGGATCCGGTCGATGATGTAATTCGCCACATAAGAGCTGGCCGTCTCGGCATTGTCGCGGATGATGAGCCTCATGTTGGCGATGTGGTATCTGAAACTGGAAGGTAAAGTCTAAAAAAGAAAGAAGGGTCTAAGGTGGTATGAAACATGAGCTGAAATGTGCAAGCGCCCCTCGTGTCGAGTAGTTCTGGCTGTTGAAAATAAGAAGATGGGCAAAAGAGTAGTCGATACTGGCTTCATGGCTATTATGAGGGGCAGACATTGTCCGTAGTGGCAAGAGATGACAAAGTCCGCGACGCTGACCGCAGGATCCCCCCGATGAAATGGAACGTTTAGCTGGTGTGAACATGACACTCCACCAACAAAAGACGCGAATTCATACATGCTCTCTTGGGACGAAATGTGAGGGTGTGAAGCACCGAAACACCAGGTCCACTACCATTGAACGTTGTAGTCGTTAGCTTCCTTTCAAAGCTTCCCAAACCAACGTCGCTCACGTGTGAAGCCAGTCAGTCAGGTGGGACGATACGAAATCTGGTTGGTCGGTGAACTTTGTCCGACCAACTGGCCGATCTTGTCAACCTGCCTTCTACGGCGATCTTGGCATTATTCAGGGATCGAAGGGATGTAGAGTTTTGTTAACGACACTAACGGCTTTGATAGAGAGCCATTTTAGTCACTGCCTAAACTAATGCAGAGTTACCACGTTCCCGCGGCGGGAAATAAACCAGCTTAAGCCCAAAAGCCGAAAGACGTTCAGGGCGATGACACATCCATGATACCCCATGATACCGTATATGTTCGAGAAAAAGCATGGAAGGAAGATCGTTCGTGCCCACCAGGTTCAGTATGGGTCTCAACAGAGCCTCAACGCCAAATTCGGAATGGGATCCATGGTTTGCTAAGGCGGCATATTCATTATGCATCAGATATGTGGTGATTTTAACAGCAGCCGAGGTACTGCAGAGAGGAAATGGAGAAGAGGTGTGTGTTCGAGAATAGACACATCCCGTGCGTGCATCTCGGATCAGGAAACGATAGATAAACTCTCGAGGGGAACGAGGCCCGTGATTCGTAGATTGTGATGCTTCGTTGCGGAGCATTGGGATTTCAGTCGCCCTACTAACCGGCTAGCAGGGGTGGACATAACGGAGATCTCCTTTTTTTCAATATACCTAAATTTTTGTTTGTTTTAAACTTGGAGATCACTACACTAGCCACATTACACATTACACTGCTATGTAGATAGTGTAGATACTGTAGAATCCGCCCACAGTATTGATTGGCTCCAGCCTCGTCGAATACTACCTAGTCCTATGCCCCCCTCAATGCCCCCCCAAACCGGTAGTCGTTACAACTGAATGATTAGATCAGATTGATCTCAACGAATGGCGATGGCGAATTCGAATTGCCAGGCCAAATGGGCATAATTGCAAGACATGATAGGTGCTTAATCAGAAATATCATGAAAGTCAATGATGTGGCTTGTCTAGTCCAGCCCTTTCGAGATGATCCCTGCCCCTTTAAATAATACTAAAACAGCTTATAGTAACAAGCACAAAGTCTACTATGTACACCTTGTCGGGGCCTACAACGTTACATCACATCTGAACTCCAGTCTCCCAGCACTGAAGAGAAACGATGCACGGGTAAAACATTACACCAATTGGCGCCCAACAAACCTGGTTGCGCCCCCAATCTGGTCCATTCCCTTGTTCGGCCTGGTTTGTTCATTTCTACCGTTACAGTAACACTCACTCACTGCCCACTCCATTGATTAGCTCTACTGCTCTATACGAAACGGGATGGTAAGGAGGCAAACGAGCAACAGACAGTCCAGTAACGCCGTTCTTCCGCTGACGCCAACAGGAGCACCACCCAGAAAGTCACCTGCCTAGGCCAGCATTGTTGGCGACGACAGATCTTCTGGCTCGCCCCAGTATTGCCCCGTATTGATTGTTCCATTTGCTCTGTGCCCCTTCTATTCGGCCCTCCCAATGATCGGGTTGTTCCTATTCTCTCTACCCTTTCCGCTAGTAGATGTGAACTAAAATCTCAAGCGCCATCGTTTCCGTCCGTAGCTCGTCGTAGCTTCGTAGCTTTTGGGAAGTTGGCCCATTTCTCTTGTTACGACGGGGGTCGTCTGGTCCTCCATCGGCGGGCGCAACTTCGTATCGTGCACATTTGTGTTTATCAGTGCTGCTTCTGTTGTTATAGCTGTTGTTGCTAGTCGACGTTGTCACTACGTATACAGTTGTTTGTGTCGTGTGGTCTGTCTTAGACGGGAGGTATCACTTGTCTAGAAAAAAAAAACTCCTTACACCATCCAACGCAACCACTCCTCTCATTCATTGCCTCTTAGATTACATATTGTATCTACTTATTACCTGCACATCATTCGCTCGTATATTGCATCACTTATTCGTGCTGTAACTTACCTGTTGGGGTCGTCGCCCTGTTCCGTTACCTGCGTTTCTTCTCTGGATTCGAGCTCTGCGGTTGGTTCCCCGTTGTCGTCTCATCTGGGGATTGTACATGGTCCAGATCCAACCATCGGGCCGCTCATCAACGTCTACATACATTGCAGCAATTATTGTGCCGGCAGGTTTCATTCTCATCTGCCCTAGCCCTTTTACCGCCTATACGAGTCTCGACGCGGTCCCTTAGACGACGTACGACATACACTCGCTTGGCTTAATCTCACATGGTCCCTTTCGTTGCCACCTATTCTAAGACATGGCAAGCATTGTTTGAGAGGCAGATCTCATTTCCAATCGGCCTCTCACTCACTCACTATTGTGTGTTGTTTATTCGAGGCTAGCCGCATTCCGACGCTCATGTTTTAAATATATACCATCCCTACCCCACCCCCAAAGAAAAAAAACGAGAAAGGCGTTCTTTTCCCTTGTCATGCGGCCGCTCGTTTCTGCAATGACGACGTTTAGAAAATCGTTGCTGGCGGCTCTCAAGTCATTCCTTCGGGGCAAGTCCTTTTTACAGGCGCTGTTTGCATTCTGGATTAGCCCCCGGAAGTTAAAGGACCAAGTAAATGACAAGACGATAACACCCCAAAGAGCCATTGCGGATTTCATGAGGGAAGCAGAGAAGCTGTTTCTAGGCCCCATTGAAGAGCGTCAGTTGAGGGCGTTTTCTTTAGATCTCAAGGCTCAATTTCGGGAGCGGTTACAGACACATCCCGAATGTATGCTACCGTCTTTCAACCATCTTCTCCCCACCGGTAAGGAGACCGGCCAATTTCTAGCCCTTGATGTTGGTGGCTCAACGTTGCGGGTTGCGTTGGTTGAGTTGAGGGGGCGGGAAGCTCATGGGAAGGAATGTGAGATTGTACGCATGATAAGTTTCAAGATCACATCGGAGATCAAGAGACTTGAAGGTATGGCTTTCTTTGACTGGATGGCAATGCGGATACACGACGTAATCCAGAAAGATGGTGTGGCAGATACTCAGAACCCGATACCAATGGGCTTAGCATGGAGTTTCCCAGTCGAGCAAGTTTCTCTTTCCTGTATACCCATTCATACATCTACTAACAACCTTCTTAGACAAGTGTCCTTAGGTGGTGGCCTATTGATGGGTATGGGTAAAGGTTTTCTTGCCACAAATGGCCTATTAGGCCAAGACCTAGGAGAAATCATCAAATTCGCCTGCCAAAAGCATGGTCTCGATGTGCAACTTGCTTCGATTATCAACGATAGTAGCGCGACACTTCTATCCCAGGCTTACACTCATGCCGAAACACGATTTGGTCTGATTCTTGGCACCGGCACAAATATAGCCGTACATCTCCCAGTATCGGCAATCGGTCGCTTCAAGTATGGCACACGCCCCGAGAGTTGGTTCGATTCGGCTCGCCACGTCATTGTCAACACGGAATTGGGTATGTTTGGACACGACATTCTCCCCGTAACTCGGTGGGATGAGCTTTTGAATGCTTCACACCCCCGCCCTGAATTTCAACCACTCGAGCATTTTCTCAGTGGCTACTACTTGGGCGAGATCTGTCGGCTTGCAATTGTCGAAGCTGTCAAGACAACAGGCTTGCTAGGTGGGGAGTTACCACCGTCGCTTGTAGATCCATACTCTCTCGACACCGAGATCCTCTCACGAATGGAAGCGTTAGTATAACCCGCATGGCATATTCTCAATCACCTTCATCATCCCATCGATATCATCACACAGACCTAGGGCTAACGCATAAGCGTAATATAGTGATACCTCTTCTACACTTGAGAAGGCCCTTGTGGCCTTTACCTCCATGCACCCATGCCCCATCCCCGCCACTCCCACCGACATATCCGTGATCCGGACACTCGCCTCTTTCATATCTCGGCGGTCAGCAGGCCTGCTGGGCGCCGCCGTATACTCTCTCTGGGAGTTACGGTACGAAATGGAAATCGAGCGAGTGTGCGAGGACGCTGAGGAGAAGCCAGCGGCAGAGGAAGATCTCACCGCGCCGCCACACACCAAAGTCGCCTTTAATGGCTCCGTCATCGAACACTACCCCAGCTATCTAGCCAGATGCCAAAATCACATCGCTACCCTAATTTCCAGCGCAGAGAACCCTATCCTGGCAGCCGGTTCTATCGACCTTGTCCCTGCGATCGAAAGTTCAATTATTGGCGCTGCCGTCGCACTAGGCTGTGCGCTTGGCGAGGGGCAAGCTGCGTAAATGATACGACATGAGAGGAAGAGAGACGCATATCCCTACTTGAACCATTTGCATTTTATCATTGTTTTATGCATCATGATCGGCAACGACTATATCATGTTCTATTGATTGTTTTGAGGGGAACAGCGATCGGCAATACCCTAAATTCGTAAGGGGGTTAAAGCAGTAAGCGAGCGAGCCGTTTTAGAGGGTTTATGATAAAGCGCGCATGTTTTACCACAAAGGAGAGCCAAAGGAGAGCGAAAGGAGCACGATGGATTCGCAATGCTTTCACCTCCTCACTTTAACTGGTGTATATACCACAATAACACATACTTCTACTATATTAAGAGCATATTAACTATAAATTTACTCCTGGCCCTTCAGTCCAATTATTTTAATAGCTAGCAAATGCGGACATCGGCGACGGTAGAAACACTCGGGGGAAAACGTTTGCCCAATTGATTGATCATTCTAAGTGACAGAGCCTTTCAATATGCGAGATGAGTTTGGTCCCGTATATGTATTTATTCTCAAAGGACAAGACCACGAAAGTTCGCGTTATTGGCAACGATGAGGAGAAGCAGGATCTTCGCGCTCGTACGTGCGAGAAGAAGTAGAAATGATCGCTCCACGTGAGGGCTCCTAGGGGAGCGGGAGCTACTAGCGTTGTCGTCCTAGGTAGCGATAATGAACGAGGTGAAATTGCCGTCACTGGTGATATGTCTCTCAAGGCGCCAATGATGGATAAGCATGTTACTTGTAGCCAATTTGATAGCGTTCTATTGTATATACGGCATTTATGGCCAACCTTGTTCATCACCTAGGAGGTACCTACTCTTTAACCTCTCTATGCTCCAGGACGCTACGGGCATAGCAGAGAAAGTACACATGATACAAAGAGGGACCCCGGCCTTCGAACCTGGCCAGAGTGCCTGAACAATATTTCTCCTTCGCGTTGTTTAGTAGTGTATATCGTGGCTAACGGTCAAACCCTAGTAGACCATTGATGTTAATTACAATTGCGACACTGATAACGGCTTTATTGTCGGATAACTATGAGGTTGGCTGTAAGGGATGGTTACCTCCCGAAAATAGGACTCTTGCAAGAAGTTCTTACTCAGCTATACTGTATTATGGGGGCCATATGCTGTTGATGCATCGATATATTCCTATGACGCTAAACGCCGATGCAATGGTGATACTGTCGATACCGTACGCGCCCCTACTCCACTGGAAGTCAGAACGGTCGACATCTGCGCGTTATCCTAGTAATGATGCGCTAGCAAGACCTAGTAACCACAGGCGACGTCATGCGATCGTATCTGACAATTATCTGTGTATTTTCATCGACTCATTCTAACCCGGTGATCGGCCGCCTAAGATTCCTCATATAATATTATGAGGACAAAATTTTGTAAACACCCCAAACCTAGGTAGATCCGAATACCGGTGGCCCTTATGCTCGAAACACCTAAAATGACCTCAAAAATAAAATAAAAAAGTACCTATGTAACTAACTACTTCACACATCCCGCGGTAAGCTGACAGTGCACCACCAAATCTCATCAGATTTCATCCCATCTGCGCTGTCTGCATTACCTTTATCACCTTACACAATCTAGGCGGGGGGTGGGGGAGTATTTTTATTTTTATTTAAATACCTTATAAGCCGGGAATAAGTTAGAGATATAGTATAACCCATGTATATATGTGATCAATATAAACATGTAACAGTAGAGCACATAAGTACATATTAATAGTATTAGCAATAATATTCAAGTCAAAAATATTGGAATAAAGTGGTCTATAGTAACAAAGTTGCTATAATCAGGGTAAAGACATGGGCCCCATAATGCTATATAGCAAGGCCGTAATAATAAAGAGATGCTAAAGGGTATATTGAGGTTGTAAATAACAACTAATCTCTCTCTAAACACCTAGGTATATTCCGAGCTTAGCCACAACTATTTAAACGCCATGAAACAGCCTAGGAAATTGGTTATCCGACGGATTCCTTCAGTATACTACATAGGGTCAGTAGCTTAATTGCCACCTGACTGGCCACATATAAGATGAATGCTTTTAGAGAAAGGAAAGATGCGCCAATTCTCCTCGTCATGTTGGAAAAGAAGTCATCATAGTCTCGTACCGGTATCGTTAGTGGACCGTTTCTTCCCGCTGTTCTTTGTCTCATGTTCGCTCGCTCGAACTATGCCGCTGAAGCCAATTGCTATTCTGCCGAGAAATATCTCTTCGACTTGCTCCTGATCTGTTGTGCTTTGATTTCCTGTGGCGGAGCTATATGGTGCACAAGATGTGGACGATAAACCGTATCAACAAGCGGTGTCCTATAATATATTAGCGATTGTCCGGCTGATTCCAGTGGCATGAATACTAACCAGTCATCTACACTTAGTGGGAAATATTCGTATAATTCCTCCTGTTCTTCTCCCGGACTGCCTCCCATGACATTGTTTGTAGATATTCGCTGTATTCGCGGGCTTGTTAAAGAATCGGTAGTGGAACGATTGTTTGGGCTTCGTTCGTCCTCTGAAAGTGATAAGTTAATTGGCGCAGATATAGCAGCAGACGGAGTCTTCGTATTTTTATCCCAGTTGGACATCTTATTGGGACTTTCCTGGACCCATCCCGGAACGGGTGGTCTATTTAGATTTGGTGATAGAGCCATCCGCTTGGCTGGGTGCTGTTGAGTATTCTGTGCATGTCCTTGCGTTGGGGGGGCAACCCAATCACTTGGCCGAGTATTGTTCAGTGACGAATACTGATTTAAAGCTTGTGACGAGTCCGTCTTCTCGGTCTTGAAGTTTGGAGTAGGGGCAGCGCTCGCGTCGCTTTGTGTACGGGCCCTCTCGCCGTTATTTGGCACCTTCTTGTCCCCTGTGAGAGGGACATCTTTTTTGCTGTCGAAATTTCGAGGACTCCGCCCACGCACAATCACAGGACCACTCTGAATATCGGCAATTTTCATCGTTTCGCCGCTAGCCTTCATTTTCCCTAGCAAGCTGATCTGCACTACGTAATGTTGCTGCAAGCCTTTCCGGCGTCCGTTATTTGCCGTAGCGCTCTTGAACTGCAAACGTTTCCAGGAAACAGGCAAGCTGACTCGGTGGCCATCAACCTCTTGACCTCCACTTAGATCTAACAGAATCTTGGGCGGCGCACCCTGCACCTTCGTCTCCTGACCCTCACCGAGGGCTGGATTGCTACTCTTCCATGGTATACTGATCACCTCGGTCGGCTTGCCCTCAATACTTTCAATTGCCGAAATGGAGGCGTAAAATTCGACGATGGGAATTGCGCGCCCTTGCTCGTTCATAACCTGTGTACAGTGCCTTGGCATGGTGATCTGTCCCGAACATTGCCAAAGGTTCCGTCGGTAACAGGTCAATTCTAGAGGGCGGCCTGTTGTCTCCCCTCCGAATACATCTTCGGCCACGAAAAACATGCCATATAATTCGGCTGTCATGTTAACCTCTGAATATGCACCCAGAGCATCGTCTAAAGGATTAGCCTTGACGGACGTGGCTGAGAAGCCGAGTAGTTTATCGTCGGGTTGCTGAGGCGAAGAGCCTTCATCATGTAAGGCCTCGGGGCGCGGCGTGGTGTCATAAGGTCTTGCATAATTGAAAGGGTCTTCAAAAGTGGTTGTGAATGTATCGAAGTCGACTGACGGCGCGAAGGCGAAGGGAGGCATGTTGCCATTGACACTTTCTCTAGCCAAACTTTAGCACTCTATATAAGACAAGGCTGTGTTCCCTCGACACACCAACCCCTACGCCCTCGTAGCGGTAAGGTGCCTACCAATCCGCCGGGACCCGACTTACAGCATAGAATCGTCAAATTGCAATTCGGGATCGAACCCTTCGATTCCGAGCCCTGGTCCGGCCATGGCAGGATTCAGTGCTATGGCCTCGCCGGAATTAGGCGCCGGCATCGAGTTGAAAGCCGCCATCGCATTGTAGGGGCTGGTAGCCCCCGTTTCGGCGCTCGCCCGACGTCTGAGTGCAAACGGTATCGCGGAAATCGTTGGTATGGGGGTCGTAAATGGTCCTGTATTGTTTGCTCGGCGAAAAGGCGGAATTTCTAGGTAGACAGAGGCCGTGGGCAGATGTTCACTTTGCTGCGATGACGTTGAGCGGTGAGCTTTTCACTCGTACGGTTGCACGTATTCGCGACTGACACGGAATGGGCGGGTATGGTATGGGTATGGTATAATGCTCAAACAGGCAGACTACGTAGTGTATGTAGTTTCGCGCAAGCAATCGCAGATGGAGAATAGAACAGGCCAGAACTTGTACAGCCGGTCGAGCAAATAGCCCCAACCACGGGACAAGCGGTGCTGCTTTGTGGACACTCGGAGGTGGAGAATCTTTACATAGTAGGATCTGGCGATCACTCGTGGCTGGGTACTGTATTAGGTACCTACTGGATAGACTGCCTATGTAGTAAAACGTAAAACGAAACGCCTCTGGGCAGTCTTAGGCACGCAGAATCTGGTTCTGATCTGGGTAGTGTAGTGTAGTACTGTCTGGGGCAGAACCTGGACAGATCCCGGGGTCTGGCTAGGCGGACGCTGGGCAGACAAGGCCCTGTCATTGGTGCCAAGTTGGGCGATTAGCGATGGCTGCTGCACCAAAGCGTCGACGGACCAGTCAAGTACAGCAAATATCTACATTGGTAAGATGATATCGAGAGAGCATCAGGTCATCTGCTCGAGATTGTCTCTGCTCGTGGCGAAAAAGGGGTCATCTCCCAGGCAGGCGTCCTTATCTCGGGAGGGTGAAAGATATCGAAGCTGTCAGAGAGGTTGCACACTTGCAGGTCCCTGATAGCGATATCCTTTCATCGACTCGTCTTTGACTTGGACGGGAATAGTGTAGACCTACTACATACAAGTAATAGTACTACATATGTAGTAGTAGTAGATAGCGGGAAGATAGGTAACGGGTCGGGGGGGGGAAGAGAGTGCAGCGCCGAGGGTGCAGAAGCGCTAATGGTGGGTGCCCCTAATCCTTCTCACCTTCTACCTAGGTAAAGTGTATAATCCTCAGGGTCGCCCCATACATACCACTAGTAGTTAAGCACAACGTCTTCGTCTTCGTCGGAGGAGAGGACCTTGTCCTTGATAGGTAAGTACTACAATTACATCGTCGTAGTATGCAGCATGAGTGGCCGAGGATTGAGCTCGGATGTCGGGAGTTGGCAACATGGAACAAAGGCCGTGCCACCAAATCAGGTTTAGCCACCATCAAGTCCACCCCTCTCATCATGGATGCCCCGCGCCCCCGGCCCTGTAACGACATGCTAGAATCCAGGGCAGCAAACCTAATGAGGGAATCCTAATGAGGGAATCTCTTCTGTCACTCATTTGTCAAGCCTGCTATCTCGGTCCTTCTCCAAGCCCTCAATTGCGCCGGCATCAATGGTCACGATCCCTCCCTCCTTGGGCTTGAACATGACTCTAGAGTTATATGCTTCACCTAGTGTGCCGTTTATCCTAGGCCACATGTGGTCGACAGTATGTGGTGTATGTGGTATACTCGAAATGAAACCGCCCGCACGGTTTTGAGAGACAAAGGTTGCTATTTTCGTTGATGGATTACACACTCCACGACAGAGGGGCTGAAGTAAATTGGAAGGGGTTGAAGGATTGATGGTGCATTCTATCCATTGAACTTCCGTTATCGGTAGTCCATTACCTATCCCAAAAAGACCGCTTGCTTGTGAAACTATTTATACACCAGATCCGCGAGTATTTGAAAATATAATTTGCTCTCGTCAACTCATAAACTCATATTCATAAGACAAAAATCGTCTCCAGAGTCCCGGAAGGTGCCTTTTCTTTAGTCTAGACCCCGCTTACCCCCATACTCAGTCCTAAAATTGTCAACTGAACGGATAGACATCCCCAAGTTACGAGAGCAGTTAACTTAAATCAAGCCACTATATTGCCCATGTTAGTAAATGAAGGAAGATGGGAGTAAACTATAAAAAAGTTTGTACTTACATGCTCTGGAGAATTGACTACCTCATCAAATGTCTGTTGCACTTCGAATCCCATCGCGGAAAATAGTTCATGTGTCTCGCCTGGAACCTGGTTTCTGTCAGCCATCATCCCGATATTCAAGGTAGTTAGTTAGTGCTCACCCAGCTCAATACGCTCTTAGTCGACTTTTGTGACTTATTTTGCCTCACACCCATAAATACAAGCCCTTGTAAAACTAGGCTCGCCTGGGCCGTAGTAGGAACTATCGGGGCAATAATGCCACCAATTTCTTGATTCCCATGAGCGTGTAGGGATGGTATATACGTTGACAAGCGACATGCTTTGTTGCAGATGATGACAATTCCCAACACGTTATCTAGTGCCGCTTTAGCTCTCACCACACCGCAGTGCTGGTCTTGCAAAGCGGATCGGTAGAGCTCTACAATCTCAGGCCCCGAATGCGCCGCGACAAGAGCCAGAACCGACTCACTATTATCCATAGACCTAATCAAGTCAAAACTGATGTTAGCTCGCTGAAGACTTTGTAATAGACCTTCGGGGGCAGCCCAAGATCCGAGGTCTTCGATTATCATGTTGGCCAATCGTCTAGGAAACTGTGTGTCCCAGCCCACGTTGTCAAACCAACTCCTGATGCTACCGCTCTCATCAACCGACACACCAGGAAATATTCCCGGGTAAGCAAGCCCCAGTTGGACTTTCTTAATTCCTGACTTCTGTAACAATGCTCGCATCGCTCGCCGATGCAAAGATCTTCCAACCGATACGTTGCGTTTCGAGGGGTCCACGAATATTGCTCCAATGATGCCAACACCCTTAATGAAGTAGGTCGCAACAAAGCCATATAGCATGTTAGTACTACTATTTCGAACAACGAAATGGGACTCTTCAAAGTTCGAATCATGGAGCTCGAAAGACGCAGCAGTAGTAGCGACGTATGGTAGGCTTGGTGTACTTGATCTTGCTAGTGTTCTAAGCAGTTCGTTTAGGCCATGTTCATCCCGAGTTCGTTCATAGTTCTCGACAAGCCATTGCTGTCTCGTCTTAGTCGTCTTCTTACTCTTCCTCATCGTGCCTGGCATCGACCCCTGTGGGACAAACTCTCCGTATAAAGCTCGTACGAGTGAAGCCATTGCAGTTTCGGTAAAGTCAAAGGTGCAGACATAGGTGCCGATGGTTTTCTCCATGGCAAAGTCATACGGTGAGCTCACTGCTACCACAATAAGCGACTTTTTTTGCCCTGTTCCTCGAAGCATATGGCACATCGTGGCCACATGCTTTGTGAAGCCATTCTGGTACATATTACGGTTGGCATCAGCCGTTACTATGATAATGGCGGATGCCCTATTGATAAGATTTTCATGCACTAGTGACGTCAGCGTGTGTTCTAGAGGAAGTTGAGCTGGATCCTACCTGGTCTGAGACCGTTGGCCGTATACGAAGTATGAAGGAGTTTTCCGTTGCGGATACGTGCTAGTGACTTGCCCAGTTCTCGGAAGACGCCTTCTCCGCTCATGATCGTTCCCCGTTCGTAATGGACCCATTTCTCATGCAAAGACGCAAGCTTTCCATTGCCTTTCTCCAATATACTTTTTGTTGCAGCGGAAGCGGGCAAGGGTTTTACTAATGGTGTGAGCAATAATAATTCCTCCCCTTGTAACAGATTTTCTGATAGAGGAAGAAGACCATCCTTATCCCGTACTATGGTAATTGATTGATCATAAGCCTTCTGCGATAGGGCAAAATGTGAGGGGTGTATTTTGGATAGCAAAGACAGTCCTGGGGGATTGAGAGCCTTTTCCCACGATGTGCAGGTATTTTTCAGTTTGAGGACGCGCCGCAATGACGTGTAGATTCGCTTCTTGGAAATAATGCCGTTTTCGATGCCCAATTTTAAGCCGGATATAGCTTCTAATTGAACATCGTGTGCCCGGCAGAGAAGGATCAGGTCATTGCCTGCCTCAACGGCCATGACAGTGCCGCCTTTTACACCATATTCTTGGATAAGTGACTGCATCTCTAGGCACTCCGATATGGCGACGCCCTTAAACCCTAGGTCATTCCTCAATAAATCATCGACAACTTGGTCTGAGAGGCAGGCATGTGTGACATTCATGCCGGCATTCTGTATTCCGCAGCCACCAATAAACATAGCATCTAAACGACCAGCCGCTACCGCATTTCTAAAGGGGACTAGAGCGCTGAGGCTAAGTTCTTCCAGTGTTTGAGTGATGATAGGCATATCTAGACTGGAGCCGAGGAAGTCAAGATTGCCGTACGAAGGGAAATGTTTACCGCAGGTGGCTATGCCAGCATCTTTGTAGCCATTAATGGTGGCGATGCAATATTGCGAAGCCTCCTGCGGGTCGTCACCAGTAGTTCGTACCCCGAGGGGTTGATGTCGAGCATTGGTCAAGACATCCAAGACGGGGCCGAGAATGAGGTTTACACCCACCGCAGAAATTTCGGTGGCTGTAGCCTTCGCTACATTATATGCCAATTCAGGGCTACCCGTAGCAGCAATCCCCATGGCGCTGGGGAATTGGCATATGTAATCCTCATCGAATAGACTGTTAACACCCCCATTTTCTTGATCAACAGCTATTAGAAGGGGCTGCGGATGCCCAGCTTGATGGGCTATAGTTTGTAACTCCTGGACAAGGGCAGCAGTCTGTTCGGCTGCTATATACGCACATCCTCAAATCAGTATCCTGACGTGACCGCCACATAAGCCGTCCCAGAAAGGACCAGCCTTAATGCAACTCAATTAAGTAGGGGCTGGGAAAGGTACATTTAAGATTCTTAGCTGTTAGAATGATGGAGCCCAGGTGATGATTCTCGATGAGGGTTCTAATAGGAGGCGTTACTTCGGTGCCATCCCATCCCATTATCAGCATCTGACCAATAGCCCTATTCGCGGGGTGTTAGTGAGCTGTGGTTGCTTCACGCACGAAGGTGGTCTGCGAGGCTACAGACAGCCCAGAGGAAGGCCTCAGTCCAATGTCTCAGTCTATAGTGGGGAGACGGCGAAGGTTGGAAAACTGGGCAACGATGACATGAATTTTCACGTACCAGTTCAGGTCCTGCCAAAGCGGATCAAGCTCGCCATCTTGCCTCGCCATGGTGCTGTCGCCAGCAGCGGGAGGACGCGAGCGGCGTGAGGTCGTGTCACTATTCCCGTCTCGGCGGGGCGGTAAGCTAGCAGTCACAGTGCAGCCAAACGGTGTTCAGAGCAAACAACATCGGCTATTCAAAGTCTGAAACACGGTGTTACGATGAAGAGAAATGTGTGCCATTGGTTTGTGAAGATTGCAGATCGCGGATTTGGGATGATAAGGGACATCAGCTGTTGTGCACGAGGCAGAAGATGACCTATATTAGGTAAGTATTTACTACAGCGTAGTGTACATAGCAATTACAGTAACCACCCAAAATAGTGTATATTGTAGGTATCTAGTCACGGGATACCCAAGCCAGAGAGCCCGAGCAGACCCGAGCTAGCTGCCTTGACGACTTCAAACTTGGGGATTTCGGGGTTAAACGCCAACTCACTCCTAATTGGTCAATTAACAAATATCTTTGTACAGTATACCTATTCCGTACTATCTAATCTATCTGCCCAAATCCTAGGTACCTACCTCCTACTTACATACTTAGTAATCTACACCTACATTATTTACCTACCTAGGTACTTAGTAGGTTGCCTAGCGTGGTGTCTGGTCGGAACTCCGTACATAAGTATGTAGGTACTTAGTCTATAGGTACTGTCTAATGTGTATAGAGCAAACCTTTACTTCTTGAGTGCCTACCTAGAGATATAGATTGTATGTACATAGTAGGTAGGTAGGTACTTAAGAAGAGGGTCTCGCCAAGAAGACTTACTTAGGTAATAAGGCTCACTTTGACTCGGCTGGGCTCGGCCGTATCATCCCACCATAAACCATAAGACCTTCCACTTCCATTACATCGCCACTACAACACCTCTAATGTGGTCTAGTGATTAGCACCCGATCCAAGCCGTGCCATTTTCCCTCCATACCTACTACCTACTACCTACTACCTACTTCGCAACGTTACGTTTACTTGTATCGAACCCACTAGCAGGGACGACGTGTAGGCTGTTGGAGCCTCATCTGAGACCCGACCTACCATCTAACCAGCTGGTGCCACTCCTCACAATGCTATGGTCACATTCTCATGAACCAACGTGAACGCTACTAACCTAGTACACTTATATGATACCTATAACCGAACGAACACCTACCAACCCACGTCATATCGACGAATAAGATGATCCCGACTATTACAGCGGCAACGACTAGCCTAGCGAATTAGCAAGCTTTGATACCTTGAGAGCCTAACGTAGGCTCAGGAGAGCTTGTCCACCTACATTGGACTAATATTCTGGGCCATACTAGCCAGTCCCTGGTTCACATGGCCAATCCTTTCGCTGGTTGACGTCCTCAACTCAACTCAACTGGTACCAGTCCAACGACAAGGTTTTTGGGAGGAGGGTTACAGTCACACCCGCAAATGCCGGCGAGCAGACTGAAGCGCTACCAGAATATACACACTTTGCCTCATCGCGGTATTCTCATGACGTGTGATCGTGCCGTTGTCGTCGGGTGTGTTAATGCCGTTATCTTTCTACCGACTTTCGCGGAAAGATTAGGCAGCTCCGATTCCGCCGCCGCCAGTGTAACCACCCTGACTTGTTTTCTTACATTGTTCTTTGTGATGATATTATGAATAATAAGTACTCGTAGGTACGCAGTTCCAGCCTTCGTTGTAGTATTTCGTTCATGGAGATCAAGATACTCGCCGAAGGGACCACGGTCCTAGTACTTGACGGAACCTAACGAGACCTCTGAAGCCCTTTCATACTTATTGTCTATAGTCTCAACTATCTTTCTACAATTCGCTGGCTCCAATATGCCCCACTCTCTTCCCTCGTCGCCAAAGTCCACTCTCCGGAACGGCCGCAATGGTATCACGAAGTTTACCAACTGTCGTATCCTACAAGGTAAATCGCTAGTCAAGGAAGACCTGTGGGTCGATTCCGTTACAGGAAAGATTATACCTAGCCAGGCTGCTTTTTACGATGACTTGATTCTCCCCGACGATGTAATCAACCTCGGCGGCCGTATACTATCGCCCGGACTTATCGAGTGCCAACTCAATGGAGCTTTTGGCTTTAACTTCTCAACACTCCTCGAGCCTGCCGCCTACGCCAAGAAGATAAGAGAGGTAAACAAAAAATTGGTTACGACGGGTGTGACGTCCTATATGCCGACAATTACAAGTCAGCGGAGCGAGATATACAAGTCTGCGTTACCACACCTCGGCCCATCGGGTGACTATCATGTGGCCGAGGACGGAGCCGAGTCCGTTGGCGCGCACGTTGAGGGTCCCTTCCTAAGCCCAACAAAGAACGGGATCCATAATGTTGGCGTTTTACGGCAAGCTGACGGCTTTGAGGATCTTGAAGGCTGCTATGGTGTAGATAATCTCTATAGCGAAGATGGCTACCGGCCTGCAGCGGTCAAAATGATCACAGCGGCTCCAGAGTTAGGACGGATGACTGCCCTCATCCCAGAATTGACACGACGAGGCATTATCTACTCGATCGGCCACTCCGAAGCAACATATGAGGAGGCATCGGCAGCGGTCGGCGCCGGCGCGACTATGATCACCCATCTGTTCAATGCGATGCGCCCACTACACCACCGCAATCCAGGTATTTTTGGTGTGCTCGGTATTGCTGAGAGTCAGCCACGCCCCTGGTTTGGCATCATCGCCGACGGCGAACACCTTCACCCGACCACAATCAAGATAGCGTTCAACGCACACCCAGATGGCTTCATACTCGTCACCGACGCCATGCATCTAGTTGGGCTGCCGGATGGTACTTACCCTTGGACAAACGGTGACGGCACGAGTGGAATTGTCAAGAAAGGGCCAAAATTGATCCTTGAGGGATCAGACCGCATTGCAGGAAGGTGAGGAAAAATCTAGTCTACACATAGGTCCCCCTAAAACACATTCAGCTGATAATCCGTATATAGCTCCATCACACTTATTGAATGTGTCAATAACTTCCTCAACTGGACTGGCGCTTCCATCCCACAGGCTCTCAACGCTGTCACATCGACACCGGCTGCGATGCTGGGTCTGCAGGGGATTAAGGGTTGCCTTAAAGAGGGCGCGGACGCCGATTTAGTCGTGTTCTCCGAGAATGTGAATTTGCAGGGTAGAAGCGAACTTATTATTGATGAGGTATGGAAGTTCGGATCGAAAGTCTTTAGCCGGTAGTCCGGCTTACCGTATATACCTCATGTTGGACATAGAGGATATCAGTGTATATCACAGAGCTGGGAAGAAGGGAGGTAGACTGCGCACCGAACAAGATTAGGCAACGATAAAGACGACGAGTGACATTTGTATACCAAAACTTCACTTCTTCAGGACATACAATTACATAGCATATTCGTCATTAGATCAGCCTATATATAGTTAGATCCGATATAACCATCTGCACTTGCACAAGGCCGGGACGCTTTATTCGCATAGTAATGAGTAAAACCACTACTCATCACGTTATAAATAAATGTACAAATCAAAATGCGCTTTCTATGCCCGTAAAATCAATGCTTTTGCCGGCTACGCGCTGTCCTGATTACCGTGGCAATATATATTTAAACATACTTAATATCACCATCACTCGAACGCTGCATCAAGGTCGTTTAACCGTGAGTTTATACGGCTTATTGAGCTTCTCCATCGGCGTGATCCCACTGCGTCCGAGACCTGCAGGCCGCTTGATCCCCGAGCGCCACCCCAGCGGTCCCGAGACAGTTGTGGCGTGGAAACTGGCCGCGGGCCGTCTGTGATCATCCGGAGAGATATCGTCCGCCTCTTTCGTCGCGTCCAGGCCCCCTCCCGGTCCGACGGAGATAGACGTGGGCCGGGTCGGCGAGCTCGAGAAGCACGAATATTGCTTTGAAGGCGCTTCATCTCGGCGAGTCGGAGGTTTGCTAGCGGGTAGCTTCGCTGCACCGAGCTTATGGCTTGCCAACGAAGGGTCGATGGCCGGCGCAGCTGGAGGGGGGAGTTGGTACTCGTTATGAGCTGCGCGACGGCGCGCGTATGATGGCGGCACTGGTGCTGAGAAGGTCTGTTTTGCAAGAGATGGCGGGGGATCGATGGTAATCTCTTTAGATTTGTCGTGATTCGTGATGCCGTAGCCATACCCTAGTAAACTCCTCTGGTTGGGCGCACGAGCGCTTGTCGTTCTTCTTGGGGCACTATGGGCTGGTGCTGGGGCTGGTCTACTGGCTTCCGTGGCTGCGACGCTGGCCATGTGTGCTCCCGCTGTAGTAAAGCCGGCTGCTTGTGGGACGGTGAAGGAGGCTGCTTTCTGCATTGTTGTCTTGTACGGTGCAGCCCAGCCCTCTACCGATTCTTCTGTTACCTGGACACTCTTAATTGGGTGTTGGAGTTTCGGCCGTTTGCGCGGCCCTACGTCGTGGCTCGCATCGTCCACTGTATGGGAGTGGAATGGTTGACCGGGATCAACTGGGAAGAGGTTATCTTCTGGGGCCATCATAGAAGGAATACCCTTATAAATGATGCTGTCGTGGGGTAGCTCGCGGTCTAGAATTTTAGCCACTAATGACATTATCGGCCGATCGAATGACGGGCCCTTTGGAAGGAATGCCGAAGATGGTAGAAGGTCAATGAACGACGAGAGTTCCGTGGTTTTCCCACCACCGTTTGCAATGTTTTGCGGACAGCTTAGGTAAAGGAGGGCCTTGGCTCTCGTCATTGCCACGTAGAGTAAACGGCGCTCCTCGTTCTGATCCTCAGCTCGTATGTGTGGTATAGATCCGTTGTAAACGGCGGGGATGAAGACAACAGGCCACTCAAGGCCTTTTGCCGCATGTATGGTAGAGATTGTCACAAGAGGCTTCCCTTCATGGTCCTTGTCTTCGGTCTGTTTGTCAGATGCTAGCGAGACATTTGAGAGAAACTTAGCGAGGAGGTCATCCTCGGGTGCTTGTACAAACCCGTCAATGACAGGAAGAGCCTCATCATCATCTCCCTGATTCTGGCGCATAAACTCTTCAGAGAGTGTGACAAACTCCTGTACATTAGCCCATCTCGACTCGTATTCAGCACCGTAAGTCGCTTCTAGATAGTCCTCAAACTTGAGATCGCGGACTAGTTTCTGGATCAGCTCCACCAAATTCATTGCTGCACCAGGCCCAGCGGCCGAACGGACCCGTTCCCGCAAATTGTTAAGCGGCTTTATTAAACTCCCGCTGAGAGCATTCTCGGCTTGCTGTCGAAGGTTGGTCTTTGCTCTACGTTGACCTCGGCAATGCTTGTCAATTAGTTGCCAGAGGCTCATCGATGATCTTTCAGCTTCTTCTAAGAGGGCTCTAATAGTTATTTCACCGATACCTCGTTTAGGAACATTAATAATACGCGCAAAAGCGTCATTATTATCTGGCTGGTGAATGACTCGCATATAATCCAATAAGAGTTTAATTTCTGTACGTTCATAGAACTTGAAGCCGCCTAGAGACTCGTTATTAAGGTCATATTGTTGACGGGTTTGAATCTGAATAGTACATACCAACCATACGGTAAGCAATACCTTCCCGTCCAAGCGTTGATTCAACGTGCCTAGATAAAGCCGCAGACCGAAGCAATATTGCAAAATCATTAAAATCTATCATATTTCCTGACAACAGCCGTATTCGCTTTATCTCAGATACGATCCAATCTGCCTCATCGGTTGGACTTTTCAATTTGCGAAGAACTGGTCGGGTTCCTTTGTCGCGCACGGGTAGAAGCACCTTCTTGTATCTTTCTTGATCTTGTTGAATTACCTTTAACGCAGTATCCAGGATGCAACTCGAAGACCTGTAATTCTCCTCCAAGGATATTTCCTCGGTTCCGGGGTAGTCGCGGAGTAGCCGGTGCAGATTTTTTATCTCTGCCGACCGCCATCCGTAAATACTCTGATCCGGGTCTCCGACAATAGTGACTCTCCGATACTTCTGCGCGAATAGTCTCATGAGGTCGTATTGGACGCCATTTGTATCTTGATACTCATCGATCAAGACTGTCTGGATGTTGGAGACGCACTGAGGAAATTTGCGAAGAAGTTCTACGCAGCGCACGAGGAGATCATCATAGTCGAGCAAGTTTGACCGCTCAAGCTGGCTCTGATACTCCTGAAAACATCTCTCTAGGGCTTGCGACTCGACGCTTCGGCCCTTTTTATCCTTAACAGTTTGCTCATCTGAGGTGCCCTTGGCTTTACGCTTGCTAATCCAAGCACGAGCTGCGGGAGGTTCTAGATGCGTGTCCAATCTCTTACAAATCCGGGTGATGATCCCCCTCGAGTCCGAGTCGTCTGCAATGCCAAACTTGGTGTCCAGCCCAATACGCCGGCCATATTTAACGAGATAGCGACGAGCAATACTGTGAAAGGTGCCAATGATGACACTCCTTTCCCGTCCGTCACCGAGAGCATGCCCAATACGAGCTTTCATCTCATTCGACGCTTTGTTGGTGAAAGTGGCGACAATGACATCTTGCGGCGGTATTCCAGCATGATCAATGAGCCAAACAACCCTCGACGTAAGCGTATGTGTCTTTCCACTCCCAGGCCCAGCCAGTATGGCTACCGTTGGGGCTTCCGAGCTAACGGCACGGCTCTGGGCCTTATTCAGCGATTTAAATATGTCGTTTCCATTTCGCAATTGCATTTTATGGTAAGCTCGAGAGAGGTATACGTTGAGTACCTGTTTTCTACTATGTAGATTGAGTTAGACTTAGGGCGTGCCAGCTGGTCGACGCGTCTGAGCTAAGGTATGACGCGTGATGGCTGAACGCGGACTCATGTGACCGTAGAAAGCAACCCCAAATCCCCGCAACTCGTTGTGCTCCCGAATTGATCAGTACAAAACATGAGATTTACGATCTGCCTAGTGACCGGATTGAGCGGAGGACCTATCCAAAGAATCCCGTTCCATAAGGTGACCGTTTTGCAGGTGAAAATACTACAATTCATTGATGTTAGTCTATGCGGCTTGAATTCCACCAACCAAGTAAGTACCTAATGTTTTGTGGCCGAAGTGGCTTAGCCACATCCCCTATAGCCTCCCTACATAGGTAGGTACCTTCTATAAGCCCATAACAGGTATAGGTACCTAAGGATGTAGGGAACCCCGACGCCTTATGATTTGCTCCCCCATGACTCTCTCTCTTCTCACAATTGTATGCTATCTCATTCAGCCCTCAATCCAATTGTCTTCATCAGTTTCCCATACGCACAGCCGGCGCCTACACTTTGTCATAATAGTAAATCCAAGATGCAAGCTATCGGTGAAGTCACACTTGAAGTCACACTTATCAAATCGTGTTCTAAATCCTGATAGGTAGGTAGACAATTGTGATGATCTTCGCATAGGTATAGAACAGGCTATTAATGCATGGAATAATTCCATCGCATGTCTTTGCTCACGTCCACTACTCCGGACATACTATGTAATATACTGCTGCCCATGGATACTGGGTATGGTAACCACTTACTCAATCACCGCTATTATGGCACATGCAGGGCGCAATTGAGGGTCCGCACCTTTACTCTACGGTAACTACTACACTATGCGCTGTAAAAAGATTGGGGAGTAGGGAGTATCAAGCACAAATACCAAACATAACCCGCCAGGCACAATGGGACAAATGGGTAGGCAAGGCACTGCGCTAGATAGTCAGTACGACTCTACGACTGGTTGGGGGGCTGGCAATGAGCGGTCCGGGCGGGGTTCGCGGACGATGCATGATGTTGATCGCCAATCAGCTCCAGTCGTTCAACTTGTCGGCGCTTAACCTCCCCTGTCATGATAGATCTTCCATCCAACCAGAGTCGTGGGAAACGGTCAACTCCCGCCCGTCGTGCTGGTCACTGTGATCGGGCATGGCTCTTCATCACGCTGACTGGGCGCTATTCTGGGGGCTATCACGCATGTGCCCCCAAAGGCCCAGCCGCTTCGACGAGTGAGAGGCCGGTTCACAGCCCAGTAGCGGTCGTGATATGTTGGTATCGGCCTCCACGGCCCACCTCGACGACACATACCAAACTTCACCAGCCGCTATATACCCTTCGCCCTCCCAATTCGTACTCGACCTTGCCAATTCTCTAGCAATAAGTGTTTCGATTGAACGGTTAGGAGGTCCCGCGTGAACTAGTAGTCAAGGTGTTGGGTTAGGTTATATTTTATGAAGATCCGTATCACACACCATCATGTACCTTGGGCTTTATAGCACGCCTCCCTTACTCGATCTTTCTCTGCTTTTGACCTTGTCTCTAGCTTTTATTCCTCTCTGTTCTGCGAAACCTGATCTCACCGTATACTCAAACTATTTCGACCCGGCGCCGTCTCCAGAGGAGGGTCCTCCATTCTCTGCCGGGGCGCTTCGCAATCCAGCCTACCTTCCAGCTCAGATTGGTGGTCTTGTAGGCGCATATGCCTTGTCGCTCGTCGTTGTCGCAGCTATACTACTATCCCTCGCTAAGACTCGTCGCAAGCATCTGACGGCGGGAGAGGCAGGACTAGATACTCACCAGGAATACGGTTATCAGTTCGCTTTTCCTCCAGAACCGAAGCCCGTTGATAATTCTCAAAATTACCCTTACCCTCCCCAGACACCCAAATCACCCATACAAAATTTCTCATACCCAACGCCTGCAACTGAGCAAGGTCAAACCCCGTATACCTTCTCTGGCTCCTTTTCGACCTATTCGACAAGCACACTTGGCGTCAATCATCGAGTAGACCAGAGAGTGGTTGCTGCAGACCGCGAAATGGCGCAACAACAATTAGAAGAGATGTATAAATATGTACTGGAGCAGGAGGCTGCGAAAGAGGCCGGTACCCCCATTGAACGGCCGCCGACTCCCTTAGCAAAACAAGTACCAACCGCAGCTTCACCGAAGCCGAGTATCTTAAAGAGAGGCAAGAATAAGCCTGCGAATTTAGATCTTGAGCAAGGGGAACGTGGGAAGCAGTCCCGCGCATCCTCCATCCTATCCGTTCTCAAGTCACCGAGGAAGAAGAGTGTGAAGGGCATTAGCATCTCCTCTCCCATCATGACACCCATGTCAGGAACCTTCCCGCGACAGGACGGCGAGGAGATGAATGTGATCCCCCCTCGACAGTATGCACCTGCTTCCCCGCCACCTATTCCCATGGATCAGCCATTATACTTGCAAAACGCCAGGCATACGGGGCCAGTGGCACCCATTACCCCTCCAGATCTATCGCCGGAGAGCACACAAAGCATAGATGAGCGCCTCGGCCATCAGTTTGGCCACTCACGATTTGATTCTCAGACGCCAACTGAGGTAGATCCAGTGTCGGCCGTCTCTGATCGATCGACGGCACCACTTATCGGCTTACCCAGCTCGCCCAAGCCGAATGCGACTCGATTCCCTTCGCTCCCAACCTCTCCAAAGCCTGGTGCTACCTTCCCAACATCGCCACGATCTGGGCAAGCCTTTTCCCGGCCCAATGCTCCGTCGGCCGTCCGCACAGGAGGTACACTTCCTCTCCGTGCTTATGAGCCAGCTTTGAGCTCGCCATCGGCACAGACTACGAAGCAGACGACATTCGAACGGACGATACCCTTATCTCCCGGCGCGCGGACTCCTTGGACGGGTGCGCCAGTTCCCTACACGCCATATCAGCCGTTCTCACCTGTGGTGCCGGTCACACCATCACTAGTCACCAAGGCGGACCGTAAGCGGATGAAGCAACTTCAACCGAAGACACCAACAATGCAGATGGTACAGAGCTCGGATGATATGTGGTGATTGACAGTTTAAAGAATTGACGTTGTTGATATGTACTTAAGGTACTACGTGTTTGGGAAGGCGCAGGTGTAATGATGTTACAAGGATTATCATGATCGACACGAGGGGTTATGATCTGGGGGACGCGGAATTTGGGGCTTGGAGAAAATGATTTATCACTTATACCATGGGGAGGGAGTATTATTGGAGTTAATGTACTTATTAGCTAAATATTTATTGGTTTGTTACAGTTCTAGATGCGCTGTCTGCAATAGACGATTACCTAGGTATTCTTGAGCCATTGTCTTACACACTAGAGTATCTGTCAGTGATGCCTTTGTCCGCGCGTAGAATTGTGGCCGAAACAACATGATTTCAAAATATCCCGAAATACTCGACAGCTGAGAACGTGATTAGCCATTGTATTAACAAGGTGTCCATTCAAGTAAATCTCTGCGCACAAGCGAGGTAGGTATATATAGTAGACAATACGCTATGACTATGCAAAGCATTGGGATACCAAGTATTTCGAGTAACCTGGCCATATTAAGTGGTACCTAGTAAACGACATACCCGGAACAAGAGAGTCTACTAGTAGACTGGCGCTCTGAACGGCTGACGCAATCAATACGTACCGATGTAGTCTGTCAACTTGAGCCTTGAAAGTCATTTGAGAGGAGATGACTGTATGTGAGGCTCAAGCCACATATTACTATTCAAAAGTGTGATAGTGCAGAGAAAAAGAATTGTTCTGGTCAGTAAGCTGAAGACTTGTCATAAGCCGTATTGAGGCTGGGGAGAAAATATTGTCTGATCAGACCACCTGATTATTAAGGTGGTTAGCCAGGTCGAGCCACAGGCCTAGCGTCGTAACCGAGATGATATCTCGGCCGTATGGAAAATCTGTGAATGCCCAGAGAGCCCAGAGCGAAGACTTTGAGGAATTTTGCTTCGCCTTGTGCACTCCTCCATTATTTACTGTGATTGCTATACCACAGTCCACTATCCAATCTAGCTTATTAACACAAGGTAATGGCTAAGGCAAAACATTGGATCTCGGCACCTAACTACTATGCACTACGCGCACACAGAACCTCAATCTTTGGGCGTTAGACGTTCGCACCATGTTTCAAGATATGTTTGCTATTTGTTTCTGTTTTTTTCTCTTTCGCTCCTTTTAGCTTCAAGATTAACACAGGGTAGGTTGGAAAAGGCAAGTGGACGGAAGGACTTACAGTATCTCACACCGGCGGCGGAGTCTATTATAGAATCTCTAACCGAGATAAATCCCGAAGTGTTGCTAATTAGCTGATTATCCATGCATAATGATACCCTACAGAGAAGAGAAGAGAGAGGGAAAAAAAAAAAAAAAAAAAAAAAGGACCAGTAAATTTAGCATCTTACTACATACTATTAGTATACACAGCAGGGCGATTTCTCGTAGCCGTACCTACTTCGAGGTCCCGGAGGGCTCCGAACCTTGGATACCAAGAACGTGGTTTTAACAGTCCTTATGCGTTCCATAGTGCAGTAGTGTTTAATTCGGCCTATCAGTGTCTACTCCCGCGGGATGCTAATACCGAATAGTCATAGCCTGTCATATCAGTGGATCACTACATGTGTAGGTACATACTTTGCACAGTAGTGTGCATTATGTCTATCTGCACTAGGAATAGCTTCACTGCTAGTATTTGGGATGCATGTGGCTACCCTTAAAAAACATAACGGCCCAGCCCGCCGAGAGGTGTTACCGGACCTATCTACTCGAGTAAAAGACAAGAAAGACAGAGAGGGGAGAGGGGAGAGACGAGAGAGGGCCTCGTGTCGCCGTAGCGTCAGGACGGTAGAGGTAGTAGTGTACGGTACCTACCTCCCATATTATGCAGTACTGCCTATGTTAAGTACTTATACTTGTACATAGTACACCACTTATAAAGAGGGGTCGCGAGTCGCGAGTCGCAAGCCGCAAGCCGCAAACCGGTCCTAGTGTCTCAGTTAGGAGGGTCCGATGTGTTCCGCCATCGTATGATCTGATCTTTGGCGCGTTGTCCAAGTCTGCAGTCTGCAGTCTGGAGCACCCATCCGTCCACCTTCCCGACACATATCCTAGCGAGCTCTCCCAACTTCCCGAAGACACACACATACGGGCATGTCCACACGAGCGTGTCCACACGAGAGGTAGTAGTGTAGAGGAGGATATTGGGATTTAGGATTTAGGATTGGGGCGATAGTTGGGCCCATGTCTCTTGTGCATCGTCAATGTGCTTAACGATATGTAACCAGTAGGAAGGTACCTTATTTCTCCTCTGCATACCGAGTACACAGTAGGTACATATTACTGTCAATCCTATCCTTGAACTTTGGGGGGATGAGGGGGAAGGTTTTTCCCTTAGCGACTGCCCACTTGCCACCTACTAGCGCAGGTATGTACGGAGTACTGCCCATGATAATAAACTTGGTACCTGTCCAAGTAGGTACTATGTACGCAAGCAACAAGCAACAACGGGGATATTGCCTGTACACACAATTTCAGAATCCCATCCACTGCCCATGCTTCGAGATCTTGTGCTTCAAAGGCGTGACGCACAGCTGCCAGGCTCTGTGTCCAGCGTCCCGTGTGTAGGCCAGTCGACAAGACAGTGCTGTACTACTCTTGGGAGAGAGAGGAGAGGAGAGAGGAGAGGAGAGAAAGGGGAGAGAGAGAGGTATCAAGTTATGACTAGTAGAGACGCCTATTATCCTATCAAACCAGAAACTAGGCGTCAATGATCAACTGAGACCAAGTGTGCACAGCATTTAGTCTTCGGGGGCTTGGCGTCACATAACCAAGCTTTCCGGCCCTTCAGCTTCTTCCTCTCCTTCTTCACAATATCTCTTCAAAACCAATCCCCATCCATTCGACCATAGACACATACCATCCATACATACATACCACACCACCATAGCCGGCACTGCTTTTTCCTCTCGGGCCATTTCTTGTTTTTTTTTAGTCTCGTTTCTCTCTCATTTCTTTCCGATCCTTTTAGTAGACCCAGATCACTACCCACCATCATCACATAGCCTACCTTACCTTACCTTACCATACCTTACCTTACCTAGTCACCCGCACTTTCAGCCTACCTATCTCAATATCTCCAAACGGTACCATTCACTCGGTGTCCGCCTACCTACCTCCTACCTACCTACCTACCTACCTACCTAGGTATCCATTCATCCGTATATACAGTACGCCTACCAGCCGATTTCGCGAATCAGGCCACCGGCAACAAATCACGACCGCGAACCACTCCCCGCTCTCAGTCAACCCACACCTAGAGCCCCCCCCCCTCTTCCCCTTCGTTGGTGACAAGAGTGGCGGAAAGCTAAACCCCTGCCCGTCTATTCGTTGTTGTTGGGCTTTCTTTCCTCCTAGTCCTGACCTATGTCGAACCACGCTCGCATCTGGTGATCGCATCAGCATGACAGATCGTCAGGAGGAAGCCTCGGGTCTCTTTGGCCTCGGTGGCTCCAGCACTTCATATTACCAAGGTACCGGCACCAGCGCTGGCGGTGGTAACGGCGACGCACTGAACGCGACTAGCGACGATCAGCAATTTTTCAACGACTCAAGCTGGCCTTTCCAAGATACCCCTCCATACGACACATACGATGCCACACCCTTCTATCAAGAAGGATGGAACATGAATCAGCAAATTCAAATGCAGGACGGACTTCCGGGCCGCCAACCTGTGCCGTTACCACCGCCGTCCATGAGCGAACCTGGCCCTTCGGCCTATGCCATGACGACTCCCGTCGCCTCTCCCGATGTTGCTCAGGCCCGTCCTGTTGCCCCCCAGCCGACAGTCAATTTGCTAAGTGAGGAGCAGCGGCAAAGGTTACAGAAGATTGCCATGCCCCCGACGATACCCTATCATTCCCCCCGGAGTGAGCCGAGCCCCGACTCTACCGGTGGAGCGGGCAAGTCCTCAATGTCCTCTTCGCCCGAAGGCATAAGGGATTTCGAGAAGTCAAACACTCGCAAACGGAAGTCGTCTGCTGAAGACGATGACGACGACGATGATGATGACACTCATCAACCTGTTAAGAAGACGGCCCACAACATGATTGAGAAAAGATACCGCACCAATCTCAACGATAAAATAGCAGCTCTGCGAGATAGCGTGCCTAGTCTACGGATTATGTCGAAGAGTGCGAGAGGCGAAGACACTACTGAAGACCGGGAGGAGTTACACGGTCTAACACCTGCCCATAAGCTTAACAAAGCAACGGTGAGTCTACGGAGAGTCGTCCAAAAGGCGGACGTCGGAACTAAAGTTTATGCAGGTTCTGAGCAAAGCCACCGAATATATTCGCCACCTAGAGAAGCGCAACTCACGCCTCATGGACGAGAATGCAGCTATGCAACAACGAATAGCTGCGTTTGAAAAGCTTTTTATGTCAGGGGCAATGAATGGTGCAATTAGTCCTCATCAGCCACACGCGCCACCCACGCCTACCACATATCCCCCAGAGACGACTACCTACGTCCCCTCGTCCATGGGTTCATCTAGCCGGCCTGATCCACAAGGCATGATCCAAGTACCAGATGATATGAAACGTATCATTGCTGCACAGCTGGCCGCTGGACAGCCCTATCCAGTCCCACAGCAAGCGTTCAGGCCGAATCCCGCCCTAATCCGTCAGCAGCAAATTCAGCAGCAACAGCAAATGCAGGCTGGTGGTTGGCAGAATACTACTCCGTATTTCGGTAAGCTGATGGTCGGCTCCCTGGCCGGTCTTATGCTGCTAGAGGCCGTTCGTGAGAATGAACAAAGCAATGAGACACCCGAAGGTCGCGGCCTGTTTGCTCTCCCTATACACCTCCTCAAATTCCTCACATCGAACCTCAGTATAAACTTTATGGGATATTCAGTAAACGGAGCCCGGGTTATCTACTCGATTAAGGTAGTCTTACTATTATGCAGTCTCTGGTGGGCTCTCATGCCTTCACTCATGGACTCGAAACCACCAAATCCAAAGCAATACAAGCAAATTCCCGCAGCCCTAAAGGCAGCGCCGTCACTTGCTTCTCCTATCCATGTGCGCCGACAGGCATGGCTTACCGCCGTTCAAACCGTTTGGGTGCCGCGTCATAATTTCTTCTTGGAAGCGGCAGCGCTTAGCCTCAAGACTGTCAAACTTAGCCTGAGAAACCTTATTGGCGTACACGGATATCAAATGCTAACAGGCCTAACCGAAGAGCAGGAGATTGCTCGTGTCAAAGCCTGGGCAATTGCTCTGGATGCACAATTGGCAGGAGGTGACGTGGAGATCAGCAAAAGTCGATTAACTTTAACACTGCTTGCTTCCGCCACACTCCCAACCACTCCGCTCCGTCTCATGCTAAAGGCGCTGCATATCCGCGTCTTGCTATGGGAACTTGGCCTAACCGGAGTGCAGACGGGAATGCAAGTGGTTGCCGCGAAATTGGCAAGATCAAAATGGAACGAGGCTAAACAATTAAATCGGCTTATGACCCAGTTGCGCCGAAATGGCCAGGACTTTCCGGATGACGACCTTCCCGACCATCTAGCAGCCCTGCTCGAGCAAGATTGTGACGAAGTTCTGAACTCCACTGTCATTCAGCGAGCCCATAATCTAGCCTGGAACCGAGCCACCGAGCACAAGGCGATCGGCAGTTTTGACGGCATGGCCACTGTTATAGACGACCCGGCAGTACGATCACCTATGGACGCTGTAGCTGCCTGGTGGTCTAGCATGACATTGCAGGGTGTGCTTACTACGAGCCTTCTCGCTTCGGAGAACGAGAGCAATGATACCTCGATGCATATTGAGCACGAAGTTTCTCTTGCCATTCGAACCGCACCAATTGGGTCTGTCGCCCAACAGCGTGCGTTAGTTACACGAGCTTTGCTCTCCGACGAAAAACGAAGTATCAACATCGTTGCGGCACTGCAAGCCATTGGCCCAGTGACTGCAGTCCTCGCATCAAGCGATAATTCTGCCACGCTGAGCCACGAAGCACCACCTACCCCGTTGAAGGAGCTACCGTCTGCCCTAGTCACTACAACTGAACTCCGTACTTCCTTGCTGTGTGCCATGGCTATTGCACATCTTCAGAAATATTCCCCGCCAGACGAGCCGGTCAATATCTACGGCGTTATCAAGCAAATCCAGCCCGCCTGTGATATGGGTCTTCTCGGTTACATATCAGCCTACAAACTGATGGACCGCCTTGCCAAGCATGAATTTGCCGCTGAAGCTTGTGCCACTACGCTTGAACGACTTTCCGGAACTTTGAGAATATGGACAGGGAAGGAGTGCGCCCTCGAGCCAGAAATCAGGCATCGAATCGTTGGCCGGTGCCTATCTGTGACGCGTGGCATTGTTGGGATGAATTTTGACACTGACACTGGCTACGAAAGTATGAGCGACACTGATAGTGACTACGGAACCATATCGGACCCAGAGCCAGATCTGGGACTAGAACCAGAACCGGAACCAGAGCTCGAGAGCTCAGCTGAAGTAGTTGAAGCTCCTTGCTGCGGATGCGGTTCATAACGTGCTATTAACCCGCCTTCGTTATATTCCATTATTCAATTACCTGATTTGTCTTTCACAAATCAATTACCTTTGTGTATTTTTTTAATATCGGTCATTTTCACGTCTCACCTGGATGGCCTTGGCACTGCAATTCATTTGCTTGTCTCCATTTACACGTTTTTTCGTCGTCACAAGGACATCCTCTTCAAGGTACATTTCATTCCATCGTTACGTATAAATCATATTCATGTATTCGCGCGGGTCAGCACTTGGTCGGAGTATTAGTATCTGGCCACGAGGGAAACGGTACGGATAAAAAAATATAGTTCAGATATGGGATTCTCATGCACAGGTACAAAGTAGACCTGGCCGACGGGAACAGGACATGTTCAAGTCAAGGCGGTACGTTTTTTTTGACGAGATGACAGCGCTGGGAGAGGTCTGCATGTGTATGTTGATATGCCAATCCCGGGTTGCGCGAGGGCGTCAAAGCGCGCAAGAATAAAACTATATCCCACTCTCACTGTAAAGGCTACAAGTATCTAGCTTGCGCTCTCAGCTCTTCTGCTCATAGAAATCCTTGGAGGAAAGGGAGTTCAGGGTTCCTCCCTTACACTAAATTGAACAAGCATCGGCCTCCAGTGATATATATTACGCATACTACAATTTTGAGCACGAATATAGAGGTTTATAGAAACGGGGTGCCTACAAAATCCCAGTGTAGTCTTTATGTCCCCATGATTAATATAAATATATTACCGTCCTCGTTATGCGACCCTATAGCATCCAGAGGGTATTAGTCGCCTCGATTCCCTATTATATGGCTGCCTTGAAACATAAATTCTTTGATGTGATGTGCCTGTGATTCAGTTAGCATCGCCGCGGCCTACATGTATGTGAAAATTTGTCGGCTTGGGCCCCTCAATAGTCTGCGCAGCCCTAGCAACACCTCGGTGTACTTCTCACGGGCCGCCATTGTAGGTGTCTCGAGGCATCCTCTCGCCCGGGGGAGGATTATATTAGTGCGTGATATCATGGTCTAGCAAGTGGCCAGGGCAAGTAGTTAGCTGGGAAAGATCTTGAGGCTAAAACCCCCTTTATGTCAAAATATTTGGCTGGGTTGATTAGTAAGTTGGATCGAATCGATGTCTTTAAGTTGGGGTGCTTGTGACTGATTGGTTCGTTTTGATGGAACCGTTGTCTAACGTTCTCTATATGTGCCACAATTCTCTTACTACTTGTAATTCCAGTATTGATTTTATTATTATTTCACACGAGGAAAGTTCGATCCACGCTAGGAGTCCCTACCAGGTTGGTTTATATATCGTTGCCCCGAAAGCCCCTGGTCTCCTTGGGGTTCCGTGGCAGCATGTCATTGGGCCGAGTGCGTTTGTGTCCTTGGTAATGCCACGGAGAGGATTGCCCAGCGTGTCATACTCATTTGATCGCTACTCGCATAATATCTATCTAGATATATAGAATCGTAGCCAACTAGCAGGCTGACTAGCCCGTAAAAGAAGAGGGGGCTGGTTAAAGATCCTGTAGGGGTGTTCCGATGGTAAGAGAGCAAACACAAGGCATCGGGATAGTGATGTGTATGTGTATGTGTATGTGTGGTTTTAGGTTGTGGGCTAAGCCATGTAAGATATTTACTAAGGGTTTACATTCTCGACAGTTATATGGCTCCGACCACTATTGGTCCTTGAAACTTCAGCACAGAGAGGTGATGTGAAATGGGGGACGGCAGAGGCAAAGATTATACCCCCTAGAAAATTAAACAAGTAATCCAACGAGACCCGTGACGATGATATTTCCATCAAAGGACCGGCTTCACGTATGACTTTTGTGTGCCTTTTTTGTGTACCTTATGAACATCGCCGGGGTGTGTTAATTGGGTGTTGAAAGTGTCGAATTGTGTAGTCTTGAGAGGGGAAAGGGATGTACCTGTTTCGTGCCACTCAATGCGACCTTTTATAACCGGAATTTCTCTCTCTTACCGTCATGTCGAGTTTATGTGAACCTAATTCAGGGTCTAGAAAGGTCTCGATGCAGCGTCAATGGAGGAGACTCTGAAGAGAATGTACCATAATTAAGTTGTAACGCGAGGGGTACCATCTCTTTGTTTTCTGGCCAGTCTTTGCCTATATCCCTACGACACCTCTGTTTCGGAAATGTATAATTGTGATAAGCGCGCGTAGGTATTATTAACGTGTAGCATCCAATTTGGGGTACATATTGGATACCGGCGAACAAAATGTCCAAGCAGGTGTCGATTTATGGGTTGTTGGTTAGAAGAAAGGATCAAGGTTAGTCACTAGTACGTGAGCAGTGTCGCCTGTTTAAAGTAGTTTGATAAGCTCATAGTGCAGGTTTCGGGAAGCAGTTGAAAGATGATTCTCGGGGACAAATCATGCGAGTATTTTCTATATTTAACAACCCATTGAGAACTACCATCTGTTCTTATTGGCTGGCACCTCTTTAGTATTTTGCGAAATCACTTAGTAAGGCGTTAGCTAGAAGAAATAGCAAAAACCCGCCACCTGTGTATGCCTTCCAGGTCGGGGAGTGAAAGAGACCGAAGGTAACTGCTGAGTAAATAGATTGGCTACGTGGATACTTATCAGACCGCAACCGCCGCCTACTTACCTACCTTATGGGTGTGCTTTTATGCGGGCGTCGTTGGCTTTGTGATCCTGAGTGTGTACGCTTTGGTGAGTTTGTTCTAATAAATTCGATACGAAATTATTGGTCTTCCTAGCCTAAACTCATTGGAGTGAGGCTATGCTGATGCAATCAATAAGAACAACGAGCTGAAAGGAAATGAAGTGGTACATATTATGCCAATTCTCAACGAAAACCTTTCTGCCATAGGAGAAGGGGCATCCGAACGCACACAACAGGCATCCATTCAACTGACTTTTTATTGATTTAGTGACTATATTGTACCCTGATCAAGTGATTCGCCATGTAGAAGTGTAGGATAATACCTATCCCTACACACGCGACCGCTGCGGTCATCATGACAAGCTGTAGTCATTAGGTCAATTCAATATCTACCAGTAATTTACCAGAGTGATGACTAAACCAGGCCCGAATATCGTACCCTATAACCCTATCCCCTAATAGCATGGAACAAGTGCGAAGTTGGTGAATACAGCAGGTATTAGGTAGGAGTGCCATTCATATATGGCAGTAGTAGAAGACTTTCAAGAAGATGTGTACTTCATTACTATCTCTTCTATCTACCAGGGCTGATCTCATCGCTTATGTAGAAGTATGAGTCTTTGTTATCCTTTCCCTAGGCATACTGCATAGAACCTTCTATCAAACAAGTCATCAAAGACATTACTACAGGCAACAGGTTCCTGTAGCACAATAACCAACTGTAGTTTCGGTAAGTATTGGGCGGCAGCCGTCATAAGTAATCTACTCTTGACCGACTTGGCTTTAGCGGGTGCGGCTATTTTCTTCTTTGCCTCGTTTCACTGGGTTTTCTAGGAGATAGAGGGACTGCTTCCGCTAGCCGTCCAAGTCGGTAAGGACTTGTACACGGTCCCATCTATTGACCCTACGCTAGACCTCCCCTACGTCACTTGGGTGAGGTTATCCTCCTGCCTTGCCGTTTTTAGGGCTTCCCCAGTCGCGGTTATTATTCCCTGGCGTTATAGGCTTAGGGGACCATCGGAAACTGACCTTACGGCTAGTAATCATGATAGAGGGCATGACCGATCGCATAGGGTCGGCTATATAGCTAAATAATTTGAAATCGGGTGTCTATCGTTCGATGATACATTTTGTGATGCCGGTAACGGAACTGCAGCCACCAGGTCAACAGAGCACTCCTGTTTAAGAATATTGGAGTTAGAGAACGCTACCTACGGTGAGCAATATCAGGGGTTTTCCAAGCTTATAGGAGTAGCAAGGGTAGAAACCTTGACTAGGCAACTTACGGCTTGAGATATATCCAAAGGACTATAAAGGACTCTAACGTATCAACCTGGTTTGTCAATGTTTTTTTTTTTTTTTGGCATCCTCGTTTACTAGCTTCGTTATATCAGCCATCTCGTACTAATATTCCGATCGTTGGGATTATCAATCTCATAGGAATGATAGATAAGACCTCTACGTCTTGATGAACGATTGAGCTTCGCGGAGAGAGTGTAGCATATCAAAGTTATAGAATATTTCGAATGAAGTGGTTTAGCAAATGCTTAGCAATTCTTCTAGTTCTCACATGAGTCCTCGAAGATAGGTAACTTAATGACTGGGTAAAGTCTGATCTAGATACATTGTCTATAGACCGCCGTCATCCACAACTACTTACTCTCTATTCATAACGGTTGTGCACATTTATGGTGGGGCTAGATTTAGTCGAACCGAACTCTTCTATAAAATTGGGATCAAGCAGGCTGTACGGCATTATACCGCATACTACCGTATTCGACATGGCATCTTATACTTCGATCTATGGAATAGTTTGAAGTTACGAAAATTACCTTCATTTATGTTTTGGTGTCTGAGAGGAATCTATCGGGGTAAGCTATACTAGACATATCGGTTCAACTATTCCATCTCCTGCTCAAAATTCACTACGATGTTGGTGTTCAGAAGCAATATATGATGTTAATTATCTGAGTGACAACTATTAACTTTGGGAGGTTATGTACTAGTTAACTACCCTATTGAGCCCTATACTGTAGCTAATTACCTAGTCATAATGGACCCGAGAACTACTCTGTCTATTAAGTCTACTAGCGTAGGGATTGTACACGTATTGCACTAATGATTGCTCTCATATATCTATCTGCGTGTTTTTATCTGAACGGCAGCTTTCTTCACGAGTGGCGGTGTACAAGCACACGGATATAGACTTACTTGCCTACGAAAACTACCGGGGGTTACGGCTTTCAACGCATGAGGCCCGAAGTGCTGGCGATTTCTAGGGTTACAAGAGATAGTGACACCCCTCGAAACCTAAGAACACATTTGAGTCCACTTTCCACTGTCTCACTTCCCGGGGAAACATACAACTAGCGAGACCCCCAAAGCACAACGCTCCGAGCCCAGCCCATAGCCTGGCACAAGTATAACTACATCACCGAATCACCTATCCTATAGCGAGTGTGAATACTCGGAGCGAAGCAAACACTAAAAATCTACCGAATAAGAAAACTAGTGTACTAGGCAAGACAATTCGTAAGGGTGCTATATCTAGAAGAGAATAAGGATACACGGCCTCTACCTGAGCCCCAAAACCAGAGCGCCTAGTTCTCGATATAAACGACACAGTCAACGATGTTATCACACAAGAGAATGACTTTGGCTTGCCTGGATCAGACACTGACCGTAGATACCGGATCCGCATTCACATCCCGACCCGACCGAGCGGATCGGCGCCACTCTTGACTGTGCGGCGTCCGGTCTGCAGCATCGACCCGCCCGTTTGCCTAACTAAGATGCGTACGTCAGCTCGAAGGCGTGGTGAGAACTACTCTAGAGCGTTAACAATCTAGCCCTACCGTAACTCCACTGCAGGATGTCGTGGGCTTACTGCATACCGCATTGTTGAATTTGAACTGCCTAGTTACGTCAGTCACCGCCATACTATGCAGCCCCTGAGAAGGAAGATTCGAGATCTCCACCGTATCTGCTGTGTCCCTTTTTACGCTGCGCCATGGCAATTACCGACTAAGATAGCCTACAACACTAAAGCCGTCGGAAATGGGCGAATCGACTCAATATTACCGAGTCTATGGCGGGGCCCAATATTCACGCACTTTGGTACGCTAAGATTCCTTCAAAAGAGATCATCCTTTTGATCGTCGGGTATGATAAGTCTTCGGTATGTCTGGCACAAGTCTGGCATTCCTTCCAGAAGTTCCAGATTACGACTAAGGGCTAGATTAGTCTGCGGCGCAGCAGATCCTGGTCGCTCGAAGTAGACTCGAAGGAAGAGACAACTGTGGATCTTGCCTCGGTTTGGATTTTAAGTAACCTGGGACTCTACTGTGTACAGGCGTGCTGTCGATCTCGTGTATCAATACGGCCACAACCACCGCTTGTTAGCCTTGTTCGTCATATAGGGGGCTCTTGTTCAGTAAGTCACGTCGTTTCTAATAAACAAAGGCATCGGTAGGATGCTTCCCGAGATGATTGGCGATTGAGACGGGTCAGTAGCATAATGGGACGAGTTCTGGGACGAGGCACGGGATTTTAAGGATTATACGCAGACTGCGTCGGAATTTTATTTTTGTTACAGAAAACGAAACAAGCCAATCGCAAGTTCCAACTGCCGGGACTATTCATCTCATCCCACTCCCAACTCCGTATGCGCAATCAGGAGTTGCACATACAGTACCGGATCTACTATGTGCACTAGGTACCTTACCTGCCTAGTGTAATCAAACTATCTAATTAACGGCCCCGGAACTGTCTCTCAGCCTTGTTGCGATGGACCCATTTCATCTCATCTCCGTACTGTCGGGATATCGCCAATACCTACCTATACGACGTACCCCGTACTCCATGTCATGGGGAGATTACCTCCCCCAGTTCTTACAGAAAACGGTGTAAACTCGATCGTTGATAAGTCCTAGGCTAGTCGATTTCGAGATAAGAAGCCGTATCTAATTTACCAAGAACAACACCTGCCATGTAGTGTAGGACTTCTTACACACCTATGCTCACTATCGTGTCTTCAATACTACTTATACACTAATATACATGGTGAGGACTTGGCGAGAGGACTGCTTGCGACACTTATTCGCCACTTTCGACCAGAATGTCTTCATGGGTATTTGGAAATAAGATGAAGGAACTTGGTATTTCGAACCGTGACAAGCAGTGGGGGAACATTCGATATGGGACCATACAGAGGGTTTGGAATTCCCACGTCGATGGGGGCGCCACGCGCGTCAACGCGGAGTCTCTGATGTAGGACTGCTGTCTGACAATTGCGTGCATGCTGGTCCCGGCACAACAAGTTTCTGGGGAAATGAAGAGGCTCTGACATGAGCATGAGTTCCTCATGTGATACTTAGCCAAACTGTACGCCCTTTCAACTCCTCAACTTGAAATCGCATATGCGCGGAACCTTCAGTGTGTGATGGATACAACTCAGTTGGCACACTTCATCTAGATTGTGTTTCTGTGACACCTGCCTCGTTCGTGGTGTTCCTGCGGCGGTGAGCTCTGCAGAGGGAAGTGCCGGCATCGCTTTTCTTCAAGCATGTGTACCCTTCGCCCCCAAATCGAGATATGAGAAAGCGACCGCAAGGTTAACGTCTAATCCCTGAGGTATATTGGCCAAGTCTAGGAGACACTGCGATGCATATTGCGTGTAGCGCGAATGGCCCGTGTCTGATAGTAGTTGTTACTATACTCTGTCGTGCGACTTTGGAAGGCTCTGATCGCGAGAGGGAACCAAAGAGATATGTCTAACTTCGTATGGCCGTCATCCCATGTGAGAAACGGCCTAGGAGTGATCATCTCCCTGACCTTTGTGCCGTGATGCCGCAGGGGGCCGTTCCTGTATGACTCTGATCCAGACCGCATCCCAACGTCTACCATAGATCACGTTTGTATTTCTCCTCCAACGACCCCCGCAAGTCTCCTAATAGGAAATCGTCTTAACTCCAGTGAATGAATCGCCCTTGCAGGCCAGAGAAAACCAGCATGGCCCGGGTATAACGAGGGGCGTATCGTTAATATCCGACACGGGACCGATGCATATGATGAAGGGTCTTGGAAGAAATCTATAATCACCACATCTAGTTATGAACTAACTGCGTCTATCCAGCACAAACGCCTATTACCCTTAGGTCTTGTCGTGAGCCCCCCCCTAAAGCCTCTCTGAAACCTTAACATCCAATCCGAATAGACAACACCTTAGCCGTCCATTCTCAACGAGATCTATGGCGGCCGCATACGAAGCACGCAGAGCCTCTTCACCAACAACCCACTTCACCGATAACATAGGCGAGTGCCGGCGACTCTCTCCGATCATTGTATAGGTCCCATGCGCCCAACGTTGCATTTCCGGTTGCACCGATCGCCTGCCTCGTCTGCTCTTTCAAAAGCAACGCAACTACTAAGTAAAAAGCCGGAGCCCAGGATGTTCAGGTGTCTCCTCGAATAGGTATTCAAATCCAAGGTGATGCGGCCGCATATACCGCCTTTGTCGGCAAGTCCAGCTACTCAACCAGATATTGCTGCAGACCAGGTAGTACCTATACACAAGTAGGTATCACCCATTGAAGGGTTAACGGCTCCAGACGACACGGCGATAGCGAGTAGATGGGATACCGATAGTACGGACCCTGGAGCAAATTTGGTTCACTTCTTTTCATTTCTTTTTTCTAGTGCTACCAAGTTCAGCTGACAAATTAATCTATTCTCTATGCGGTGTCGAGTTGGTCGCATCAAGCATCCAGATTCAGCTCTTTGTAGGGATCGCGCATGCCTCCATACCCAATTCTTTAACCCACGCATGCACTTTAGAGCAGATTACGGATGGTTCTGTATCGATCAGGTCGAATGAGTAAGTAGATAGGTAGGGAGGTAGTACGTGTGGGCCGAGCGAGGTGGGGTATCATTCACTGACGGCGTGTCCATCGAGATGCATTGCAACTCTGCCTCAAGCACCTATCTAACCAACAGTCTACTACACTACACATTACCTGCACTAGCCACCTAAATTTACTCACATACGTAAAAATATTTTACCCATTTTACACGTGTTCTAATGACGTTAATGCTTGCTCGCTCGCTCGCTCGCTCGCTCACTACTCCCATAATTAGATCGCCAACATAGCGGTATAGCGACGACGACTCGCTCGGTGCCGAAAGTCATGCGGCACAGGCAGGAAGAGGTGTGATATCAATTATAGGTCGGATCACGAGGGTAGTATTGCTAAAAACCTCAAACGCAAACCCTTTACTATAATTGGGATAAATTTGGGGGGAGGGGGCTGCTTCTCGGCTTTTCTTCTTTTTCTTTCTCTCTTGGGATGTACCTACGTTAGAAGCTAGGCCGGCTCGGTATTATTTATTTATTTATTGTCGAATTTATCTTTGCTCGTTTTAGTCCCGAGGGATCCTACGCTATAACAGAGCAGTTATTAAATTCTACTTAGCATCTAGTGTACGATGTCTCTTTTCTCAGCTTTCTCTCCCTCCTACACGCTAAAACCCTCATGGATAAGTCCAACCCCCTCCGTGGTGGCGCGTGACGTTATGTGCTACTGCAAGTAATATGGCGCAATGATGGTGTGGCATATTTCTTTATAGTGGTCTTAGAGACAGCCACTGTCACATCTCATAGCGAAGAATTATCCCCGTGTAAATATTTCATGGAGTCAATTAAAAACAAAAAAGCACTTGGCTTCAAAGTCCCATTCGCACGAGAATGTTAGTCGCCGAAGACGTTCAAGGGTCTCGACTAGTCCATGACAGCGCCCCGATTTTGATCGGGTCGCACCTATAGTAGGCTCGCCGTATATCCGTATATTCGGTAAATTCTTTTACCTTATGCCTAGCCGGCGCTGAACCGGCGAGGAGATGGTTAGGTAGCGGTGGCGTGCGCGTGAAGGTTCAATCGAGCTACGGATCTGAGAGATTCGATTCTTTCATCCCATGTTGCTATGCGGTACCATGCGGTACTTGACTGTCCTGGGCTAAGAAGCAGTGGTTTAGTGATCTATGCCACCGTAACGTATCACGACAGGGAGATACCCAGAGCTGAGCCGACCGGGCGCTTTATCAGCTGTTCAACTCCAAGACCCAAGTAACGAATAGAATCGGATGAGATATTTCCAGTGCCAGGAAACAACCTTGTTCTCATGATCCGAAGTCGAAGGCAAACATACAACACTGTACGGTATAGACGGAGTGGTGGAGCCATCGTCGCTTGCCTCCGGAGTCGAGACAAGATCCACTACATGCGCCATCGTTGCTCAGCTCTACTATCATTCCGTGTTTTTCGAGAATACATGATGCACGTATGTGCTAGAAAACCCGCTGTCTTGTCGTTACAGTAATTGCCTCAGGTCTATGTGATACTGGAGCGGCGCATAGAACCAAGTGAGACATGCGATGCCAACCCGTAAAAGCCATTGATCGTCCCATCCAGCAAAAATCCCATCCCATTCAATCCATGCAGGTATCCGTGTGCCCGAGTAGATAGTAAGTAGATAGCCCTAGGAAATGATTAGCCTCCAATGAGAAATCCAACAAATGCATGCCTTTTCCCTGCTGCTATGTACTTAGCATACTATCTACTTGGGTCTATTGTACACTACCTAAGCCCTTTGTGACCCCCGGCTTCCTCCAATGATCCTGAATTGGGGTTTCACGTGGAGATCTTCCTACCACTGTCGGCGATGTCAAGGGCGCTCCTGTACCATGCCAAAGTGACTTGTGTTCGCCAAGGGCTTTCTCGATACCCTCCTTGCCTTTCAGCTGGGCCAAGCGATGCGACGTGGCCGTTTATCCTCTCGACCGCTGCCGCCACCACCACCACCTTTTCGTCCCATTCATCGCGTCTTAAGTAAGGAACCCCCGAGAGCGCGAACCAAAGGCGAGCCAGGAAGGAGAAGGCGAAATCACACAAGACATTAGCTTGAATGCCGAAGAACGCCCTCGCTTTCTTCGTATCTGTCGCCAAGCTGCGCTTTTCATCGCAATTTACGGGTGTGCTGTACTAGGTATGTAGGCAGACAACAACGATTCACCAATACCGATGCTCAAAGGGGAAGCATGATCCGAGGGCTTTTGTCTTGGTTGGTCATATCTTTATTTCCAGAATAAGTGTATCCATTCGCGCGGGTGTAAGTGGGGTGCCATGTGGTTCTTTCGGCCGGTTCTTTCTCTCTCTTGCTTTCTTTTTGCGCCCCCGACAGGGTGGCATCGCTGGGTCAAATGGGGTAGTACCGCAACACATTGTCCTTTGGTGTGACCGAAATAGAAGTAGGGAGGAATAACCCAAGACAGAGCGGTCTGGCTTGGTGTGTAGATAGGAGCTAAACAAAGTCGACAGATTGCTGCTACTGTATAGTCCTTTAGGGGGGCTCCGGCTGGAGTGGCTCAGGTGTATACCGAAGCAAGGGATTTTGAACACGTGTCGAGGCGGCGGGCGGCGGGAGTTCGGGACGCCGTCAGCTCCATAGTATGAGCGGCACAAAGGAGACGTATGACTCGAGACGATACACAAGTAAGGGGTACTTAGTAAAGCATTGCCTCGTTATCATCTGCTGGGCGTCTGTGGTTGGTTGTGAATATAGTACTATTAGTCACTGACCTAGACGAGAGGAGGCGGCGTTCTTTTGTCAACACTGCCAGCATCGGTGAAGAACGAGAGGCGGCACAGGCGAAGAGCCAAAACATCAGGCAGGAGGCAATATAAAACTGAAAACCTATAGCGGCACATTTTAGAGCACGGCGCAGCCTGTTAGAGCCTCACTGAAGGGGTTTGCTAACTCAAAGTACAGTAGAAGCCTAAGGATTTCCTATATTCAAAAATGCTTCAAGGCTTCTAGTGGGATTCCATGCATGCACTACGATATGTGTGACTAGAAGCAGGCGTCCGTGTTTGGGGCGTTTGCTGACCAAGACATACATACATAATGTAGGTCTTGGGGGCCGAAGCAAGTAATGAAGACGTTCCATGCAAGGCTTAGACTTGCCTCTAGTCTCATTACCTAAAAGGCAAGTAGGAGACAAAAATGAATGTTGTTTTCTTTTTATCCCACTCTATTGGTAAGAACTCTTTCACTTTGCTAGCTTTCTTAACCTATTCCACTAGGCATTACTTCATAAAGAACATGTGCGTATCTCACTGGGATTTGATTCGTCTGCAAATACTTATTCTTTATCTCGTACGCGGCCTGGGAATGCGCAAATCAAAGGAAGGACCGAAACGAGTCAGTGAATGGACAGCCTCATCTCATAACCGAGTGCGCCCACTGTACGCCTTGGGTCAGCAGGCAGCAGATCACGATCATGTGGTTTGTTTCAACGAGTAAGAGGCCTTATCACTTATGACCAGGTGGCTGTCCTTGGGAGGACTTCGGGAGCGTTGGTAAGAGGTGGTTGATGAGTAACTTAACTGAGCCGCGAGTCCCCGTGTCCACCCGCCTATGAAAATCGCCCTACCAATGACATGCGTGTGGCCTTGGCATCAAAGATACACCGCATACTAAAGTCACCAGGTATACCTTGCAAAAGAAGAGGATGAATGGCACTGGGAAGTCTAGTTGTCGATTGTTGGACACCAGTGTAACTCGAGCCCGCATACGCAGGGGTGCTGTAGAAAGTATGGTATGTGTACTTTATGCGGCCACTAGACTACACTACACTTCCGCATCCGTAATCGAAGGACGGGAGCCTCGGGCCTGGCTTGATAGCTAATTAGTCCGCTTTAGTACACTCCTCGGAAGTTCGGACGGATATCTATAGTAGTTGGAGGATTCGTACTGCGTCTTCTGTAACGCCCTCTTGCCTCAACAAGAAACATACAGTGAGAGCCGTTCGTTCTAACTTCACGATGATCAGATTAAATGCTGTAACCCGTCGGAGCCGAGGTCTAATGCTAAGCTCGAGATGCGGTGATCAATGTGAGTAATGAGGATGAGAGCGCATTGTCGAAGGATGCAACACATGGCTTAGCATGGGTCTGGTGTAGCAGTGGCAACCCACCGTTGATGTAGAGGACCTTTTACAATGTCACCTTGGTACATTACACTATATTAGATGTTAGTCTGCGAGGCCTGTCAATGTTACTTGTGAAAGTATTTATTCCTAAATCTCGGTATACGGCAGGAATTGGAACGGAATGGAGTGCGAGAAAGTTTCGCTTGTCATAGCAGTTGGTCTCCTACCTGGATGAATCCGAATACCTATGCCGCTAACAAACTGGTTAAGTAGCGAGCTGGACCATTCTTCCTATAAAGAAGGTCCTTTAGGTACACTGCTAGGTTAGTTCTTGATTAAGTTCTTACCTAATACGGCAGTATTCCTCGACATGGTCTATGTAAATTTGAAGCAGAAGCGCTAGTGTATCATAATGGACTTGTCAATTGATCCAGGTAGGTATATCTTATGGGAGATTGTCTCGCAACATTGGCATCTTAAAAGAACGAAGCGAGGGATAAATCATTAGGGTAATAATGGGACTGACTAACCAATAGAGAAGTAACCTGAGCGAATTTCGCCCAGCGGCAGAGCTGGTCCTAGGATGTCTGCGGACACAAGTCGCGCAGCGCATTTCGGCCCAGCTTGGGGTTATCCATACCGTTATAATGTACGGTTATGCGAAGGAATGTTGTCCATACTTGGTAGACAAGGTAGCGTTTCAATCAAGAAAACCAGGTCACGCTACCACCCTTCTTGATGGGAAGCTGAAAGTTGCTGCCTGCCGGCCACTCCTCCAATGGCTGACAAGCATCTTCCACTAGTTATAGCTCGGCTCCACGAAACGAGAGCCCAATAACACGATGTGGAGCGCCACCCCTGCTGAGACACGAGGTTCTCGAACGCTTTGGAGTTCTGTACACTACCCAAGAATGATGCGGTGGCTTGAACAGGGGACAATAGTACACTACACAAGTATCAATGTCAACAGATTGAAGGACAAGCAGACAGCTACAGACAGGCATCTGTCTGTAGACCATTTTTATCACAAAATAGCCTCCTTCCTAAGGCAGGAAAAACAAAAGGAGGCATAAAGCACGCGAAACAGCCAAAGCGGCCCCGACTCGATTCGTATGGGGCTAACCAATACTCCGACAATCGAGGCCATTTCATATACGAAAGGCGCAATTCCACTCCTGCTTGCATCGGCGCGCTGCCAGACTGTCCATGTGATTCTATCTATCTGGGAGGCGTGGGGCGCCTTATCGGAGCAAGGTATTGTAGCAGCTTATGTTTAGGTAGATTTGGACCTGGGACTTGCTGTTACAGGTACCGGCACAGTGTTCGCTCTTGTCAAAAATACAAACGTACCTTTGTTGCATTTCATAGAGTGATGCAGTGAGGAGGTTCGCAGCTATGCAGCCTTGCGGCTTGCATCATGGTCATGTGCCAACAAGTACTTATTTTCACGATTTCCAATCCAGTTAAGCCATTCTACAAGTAAGCCTTCGATGCCAATTTCGGACTGAAATGCCGTAAACTTCATTGATAGTATGTTTGTGGGTTCCTGTTAGACCATTAAGAATATTTTGATATCTGAACTTGTAATCCCCTTGTCCTTGTATGTTCAAGTAGGCTTAATGGTGGGACAGATGAGCTCTCCTTGGGTACTTCTCGATACTGTAAAGCCTCTATGCTTCACTATACGATATAAGTACGTCACGCGTCGGTAAAATCGGCTCGCTGAACGTTAGTGTAGTTCATAATGCTTGAAGCTAGATACGGTGCACTTCTTAGTTGGTTGTAGACATGTACATCATACGAGACGAATTACAAACCTGAGTGCTCTCCGGGCAAGGGATGCTCACGATCCGAGGCTCCCGAAAACCAATTTAGCGCTCATTTATGCTAGCTACGTCTCACAGGAGCCATATTCCCGGGGATCTGGGGCGCTGACCGGCAGTTGGTGTCAGGTATTGCGTGCATGTCAGCATCAGGGCATTGTACCTCGTGGCATGTCTAAGTCTCGATACAACCTATCGATCATCTAGATCCTCATGTTTATGCCCCATGTAAACGAGCCTTGCAGTGAAAGCTGATTGGACTCCTGGACCGCCGGTGTTAGATGTGAATACACTAATTGATATCTTATGATTAACATGCCTTGGAAGCTTCGCGTGTTGGAGAGTTTGTTTTGCTGCGGCCGCTTCTTACGCGTCACCATTGCTAACCTTGGTACCAAGGAAATGAAGCACGTCGTTCTATAATCCATCGTCATCTCGTAACTGAAATGAAGGAGGATAGAGATACAGACATTCCTACACTGAGTCCTCCTGGATCAAACGAATACCGCTGCTGTCATTGTGGTGTCAAAACCATACTAGATGGGCAACATTCTAAGAAGTGCAGGATTTAATTTGCCAAGGTAGTTTCAGGAGACGCGAAGTATTGCAATCGGTCGACTATAGGAAAATCTCAGAGAAACCCCAAGGGACGAAATTGGCCGTTGGGTTAGGAATGGTGCTAAAGCGTGTTGCTTCTGGGCTACAGGGTTGTTAAAAATGTACAGTATGTAAGAGTACGGCGAGCACATTTACCACAGCAGGTTCGGCAAGATCGGTATAGGTGCTAGACAACAATCATATCGGCACTCGGTCTAAGATCTGAGAGCGAAAGCAAGCATCGTGGTTTTGCAAGATAGCGTGATGGTAGCAACAATGTCCGCGCTGCAACGTGAATAGAGGCCCAATTTGGCCGCGCGGTGTTTCTGACCTGACCAACCAGGTTAGGAAGACACCGAGTCCCCGCGCAGATCGGAATGCGGTTGGTACAAAGCAACCGAGAATGACCCTGGTGATAATTACGAAGTCTCCCAACACCAAATGCTGCATCTAGTGGGTAGTGTAAAGTATCACTGTTATCTAGCCAAGGTACCGTATCGTGCATGGAGAGAATAACAAAAGAGCACCACAGCGCGGAGCAGTAGAAGCTCGCTCCTTCATCTCCGGCTCTGTACGGCGTAGACCGGCGTGGTGACGTCTCAGCACGAGAAGTCATAGTTTAGCTTATGATAAAGGCGGTATGCATCAGGGTCCCGTGACGCAGTGATGCGGATCTTGCATGAGCTTCTAGATGTCGGTTGGCGGACGTGCAAGATTGATTCTGACGGTTCGTAAGGCATGGAGAAAGCCAGCGCCGCAGCAGATGCAGGCTGTACAGTAGATCAAAGCAACAGTCAGTCAGTTACAGTTAGTTACAGTAGTGTAGTCACTCGGTCAGTGAGTCGTTGCGCATGTGGAGGGTGCGAAAGATGCGGGTGGTGCGTGGGTAGCCAGCAAGCCTCATCTGCATCACGCACCCTTCATCATGGATCATTGACTAAGGGCGAATAGTGAGAGACGCCTTATGAGGATGCGCCTGAAGCTAAAACTAAGTTGCATATCGTCTCACAGGCACGGAAGAGGGAGTGGTGGTGGAGGAAGGGGTGCCGCGGTGCTGCCATGGGTGCTGTCATGGATGATAGATGCATGGAGACACGAGAAGGTGAAGAAGGCTGGCTACATCATCTGCAGTGGCTTCCGAGCAGGGGAAAGAGGAGTTGTCCTGGTTCAGAGGGAAAAGGGTGATGGGCCACTGATGGGCCAGCGACGGGGCACTGACGGGTCACTGATGGGTGATGAATGGTTTGAGGTGGGGCATTGGGAGCATTAGGTGGGGGATGGGGGGTTGGTATCCACAATCGTCGACCGCCAGTCCCTCATACAAGATGCGGGCAACAGTGAGAAAGATCCCTGTAAAGAGCGGTGGGCTCGGGGTCTTTCTGCTGTGCCTCGCCGCTAAAGAAAGCTTGTCCGTCCCCCCAGTCGCCAGCTCTTGGTCTCCCATTGGCCAACCCGTCCATCCACTGGCCATCTCCTGGTCGCCTCCAGCCCGCCTACTGGCCGCCTACTAGCACTAGCCGGTCCACTGGGAACATCCCATCATGCAATCTTCATCCCATCAACCCTATGCGCCGGCCATGCTGCACGAGCTTCTGTCTGGCAGTTTCCTGCAGCCCTTCATATTTTTGGTTTCACAGCAGTCTCCCTACCCATGTAGATGTATTGCCATGTGCAGTAAGCCCCCATTGGACTGAAGAACGAGTCAAATTATGACCAATGGGGAATCCCCATCACTGCCCTGTGATTGACACAGTGTGCCCAGACAGTGGCCTAGACGGTGCTGCCCAGAACCTAAGCACAGCGACTAGAACCAGGGTTGTCACAGTGCCAGTCGCCTGGACCACCACCCACAACTATTGGTATATGTTGAACACGTGCGAGTATTTCGGTACTTACTCTAACTACACCCGGGTTTATAAGCTAGGCGATCGATACACATATTTTCGGGAAAACCGGGGTCTATTGACATGTACCCATTGCCTACACTACACTACCTACACTAGTGTAAGTGCCTAGTGTACGTCCCTACTTCGAGTCCACATATCTACAGTATATGTCGTACACATAATACTTATAGGTAGGGATATAGTGCGCATAGCTGTTTACAGTACATGTCGCAACCAAACCCATCGAATTGCCCTGAATGATACATATGCACACCAACAGCAGAGCCTCTCTGCCAAGATTTAAACACAACCCCAGATCATCAGCCTGGGTATGTTGCCTTTTTGCTGCTGCTGAACCAAGCCCTAAGGAATTGATTGATTGATTGGTTGTTTTCTCGGTAGAGAACGCTATCGAGGCCGTTGAAATCACCCAGGCTGATATCTCACTACCTCGTCTAATTAGAGCACGACAGGGTATATGCGCGGGGTTAGATCGTGTGAAATCTACTTGTATAGTGTATTTCTTTTTGGTTTTAATACCATAGGCATCGCGATATATAGAGGCACACTTGTTTGAACGTACTATCGGTTTCATGAAAAAGTTTGCGCACAGGATTTGCGTAGAACCTGCGTCTCTGTTGTTCACAGGTGGAGTGAAGCATAACGCGGTAAGGCGGAAATGTCAATGTTACAATAGTGTATACAAATTTGATCTAATCTATGCCTATCTTTCGGCGTACATTATTGGCGTTTAATTGAGGCAAGAGTGTGCGAGGTATTGACGTTTGTTATTTCGTGGTTTGCATCCAAACCCCGGTGTGACCACTGTGACCACGGTACTTTAGATCCTCGGTAACGGCAAAGGTAGGATTTCATGGGTTAGTTATTAGCTGGGTCGGTCATAGCCTGGGATTGCTGAATCAGAATCCTAAAACGTGTGAAGCGATCTTGGGTAGATTCGAAGCAGATGGCTGATAAATGGTCCGGTTACCGGAATTTGTCATGGATTTTGATGTGCTGCTAACTCTTTTGTGTCGGGTGTAAGCAAATCTGATTGGCTCCAGCCATCACCATTGCATTGATGGTAACTCGCACTCTCGGGTCCCTGTTCTTAGGACCTGTTGCAATTACGCCATCTTTTCCACTGTCGGCTGGCAATAGCACATGAATACAACGCTGCCAGGTCTAATTTCTGGGCAAATCTCGGAATGCGGAGTTTACGGCCATCTACCAAATGGACCCGAGTGATGATGTGTTGCTCGAGATGCCTACCTATCCGCCTAATACCGACACTGAGTCACTCACCGTTGCGGTGGCATGGTAAATGCACATATGGCTTGGCGACGTGGCCTGTGACACTTCGATGATGGCAAGAGGTTCAATCGGCGACGGCACATTACCTACACATACCAACCACATGGTGGTGTGGTTGCTTGTATGTGTGCGTGTGTGTGTGTGTGGATGCTGGTGTAAAGTACGATATAAAGTGCCTAGGCCTTTTTCTAAAGCCTTGTCTTGGCTGTCGGCGGAAATACTTGGTGTACACCACAAATCCGTAGTATAGCAGATATTTCCACTCCTTGGCATATGAAATACAGTATGGTGTAGTGCAAAATAGGTAGTGTAGTGACTGGGTACAATACAGTGCAATCTGTATCTGATATTAAGTCCTAGTGTAGTGTAGATAGCGAGTGGATGTAGGATCATGTTCATTATTGGCGGGTAATAAATAGTATTGGCACGACATTTCTCCAGTTCAGCCCTATCAGCCCCTCTATGACGCATCTGGGCACGGCAACCCCGAAGAAGCGGGTGTGCGGGCGCTTGCTCCAAGCCCAGGACCTTGTTTGGAAATGAAACTCATTTTCGGGTACGGCAAGACGAATTGCGCTAGCACGCAATCTATTACGCTAGGCACTTGGAACTAGTGCCTCTGCTTTTCTGGCGAAGAAATGCAGTATAGGACCGTACTATGAAGAACAACACGTTGAAGGGCGTACGCTAGACAGGGAGGTGTCAATGCGTCGGGATTTCATCCACACCTTTACGGGCTCTGTTCAATATGCACCGCGATTAGCAGACCGCCAGAAGGTCAAGATGGCGCCACTAATGCGGAGGCAAGGGGAGTAGAATGTCATTTTCGGCAACCAACAGGTGCTTATTCACAACCAGTATAGCCTACAAATAGAGTGTGAATGGGCAAGAGAATGCGATCCCGCTACCACCTTAGATACCTGGCACTCACTCCACACAGCCCAACGGAGAAACGTGTTTCGGTATTAACGGCCTGTAGGGGCTTTTAATCTCTTTCCCCGATGGGGCCGCGTGGACCTTCTCTGAACGAGATGGCATGATCAAGCCATACCTGGTACTCGACGCTCCGAGACATACCAGGCAGAGAATGCACTAAAGTGCGAGGTGTACAGTGAGTGCAATTTGGCTGCGTGGACACACGGTAGAGCGCCGATTCTAGCACAGTTTGGAATCTGCATGGAAGAATGCCGTTGTCTTGGCAGTGTTCTTTGGGTAGTCATGTCATTTCAGCCCTATAGAGAAGAACATGCGTTATCGACAAGGCATACTCCGAAACTCGGCACCAAGAAGCGTGGCTATTACGGCCTTAGTTACGAGACTAGATAGATTACCTAGGAGATTGTTTTAGATATGAGTGCCGGATATAACGCTGCTCATGGGAGTCGGGTCACATGTGCTTAACTGCAGATGCTGGTGGTTTAGATTGTCAAACTACTAGGAGCCGTAGGAACGTGTGTATACTACATAGTATGTGCCTCTAGCTGTGCGGAAACAAGGGTCCGCAAAATCTATTTAGTAGTATGCTATCTCAAAATGGAAGGGTTAGTGCGTACGTAAACTCCTTATTTTCCGCATTCGATTTCTGATGGTGCCCTGTCAGTGAGAAAGGGGATGTTTTCGTAAAAGTGTCAGCAGGTGGTCCAGGGTCGTGAGACGGGATAATGGCTTGGCGAACCCAGGCCAAGGGGACGGTAACTCAATCACCCTAACCACGTTGTTCCAGATTGCGGGAAGAAGCTGCGAGCCGTTGCTAGCTAGAATGGGGTAAACAGCGTGGTACGAAGTATCGTCCGCCGCCCAAATGGTCTTTGTAAACCCCGGTTGTTGTCAGACGCGCAGATCTCGGTCACGAGTATAGTATACGGCCCAATTATACTACGGCATATCGGTCTTCTCATGTTATTATCTGTTTATCTGCGCGATGTTACCAGGGTGAACACAGCCTGAAGCCAGCCTAGATAGTGGTGGTAGTGGTAGTGGTAGTGGTAGTTACCCGAGCTAGCCGAGGATATCATAGCTTGTTGCTTTTCCGAAGCCAAGAGTTGGCGGTGATACGATAGTGAACAAATCGACTGAGATGCGGCGAAGGCGCAAAGTATGACCCATTCCTAGTGTACACAGGCTGTAAGCAGGCTCGCAAAGTATCTCGTTTCTATAGCAAACGGCGTTTGGACGCGGTGAAGTGTCTCTGGGCTGCATTAACGTGATGCACAGCGAGGTCATCATGATGTCTGCAGGGTCTTAATCAACCACGCAATGCAATACTCACCGTACATGGAAATTAATGTTACCGTCCATCTCACACAGCTTTTACTGTATGAGAGAGCCCATATACTTGCCACTATACTTATTTATGGGTAATGTAGAGTACATGCGTACATACACTCAATGGGCCACTCGCGTATACATAGTAGTGCTGCTTGTAATGAGGTACACTACACTAGGTACCTAGTGTGTGTATGTGTGTAAATATTAGATCTTGTAAATGTGTGTGTGGAGATAAACAAAGATAGCTAGTGTATACAAATTTACCGTGACTTCCCCAAACGGGTAATTTAGCTTCCAAACCTCCCGCCGCCCTAGGAGGAGCTGTTGTATCCATACTAGGCTGCCGTGTGTCTACTGAGTCAGCCCACTGAAGCTCTACTGTGCATTCAAGCTCTTCTCACAACCTACTATAGAGACTCTCAGGACTTAGGGAGTGGCAAGACGTGCGCTCCAATCATCAGAAGCTGTCGATAGCCTATTGCTCATAATCTTGGGCGATCTTAAGGGGTAGCGTATGCGTACACAAATAGCGAATAGTCCTAGATCTAGATACGGAGGTGCATAACAAGGAGTACACTCCCTCTCTCTCCGCAAGAAGCCAGCGCCCTGGCGGGATTTTGTTGAGCCCACTATAAGCAAATATCGCGTGGCATTGATCCCATCTCGCTTCAGCTCTCTAGGGCACTGTGACAAGGCGTATGTCGCTGGATGTGCTCTTCGGAAGGATTCCCTGGGGAAGATGGGGGCTATATTATTGTAGTCCTATCGAACAGTCTTGTGTCGCTAGATTTCAGACGAGACAGTCGTGCCCACCATCTATGAAGATTTTCCCAAGGCTGCGCCCCCATGTGCTTGCGTTTCATCCGGTTGTTATCATGCTGAGTAAATGTGCCGAGTGCGATGACTACGATGCGCATGTAGCACTGTGGCATATCTAGACAAGAAGCAATCGATACTTGGTAATTAATACTCGATGCAAGCTTCATGGCACTGAGAACAATATTTATATCATTGACCCATATACACCGATGCAAATTACCACCTCCTTTCCTAGTTATTTCTTACCAATGCTTGCCACTCTAACACTTAAGTCAGTGCTCGTATTCAATCCATACAGCCATTTCTTCGCTTCCCAATCGAAATACATAATAGACCTACCCATACTAGGGGGGCATTTACGGCGTCGCGACGATCTAGATACACCACAATACCCATCAAAATCTAGCATCTTTGGAGTAGGTATGCGTGTGTCGGCCCTTCTCACTAGATATTTTTGGATCGCGTATAGAAATAGGAGAGAATGCAAACTAGTTTCTAGGTGAATATGGTATCACTTCTGCAAGTTGCTCACACTACGCTACACTACACTCCCAAAATACATCGTAAAGGATCTGGTGGTCTTGGCGTGAGAACCTTATTAGTCGACCAAAATGTCTCGAAGTGACATGCTTCGAGAAGGGTGGGCTAACCAACCTCACGGGTTTTGGTGGCTGCCGGGTCCCATAGCAATGGCGAGAAACCTGACTGGTTGGCTGGTTGGTCCGGTGTCAGCGACTCACCACACATCTCGAAGAATGCCGGTATTTTGGAAGCAGCTCGCTAAATTTTAGACTCTTATAAAAATATCTTGTCGAATCGGACAAATCGTTGCCAAGGCCTCAATTCCATCAATATCCTTGACAGGGTAAAGTTTCAGTTCAAGATGATGGCTGTATCTCGAAAGTTAATTAGACGGTGGCTCAAGTCGCGGTAATTTGTTTCAGGGGGTTACAATGGCAGAAATTAATCGGTTGCATATATCAGTATCATGAAGGATTTGGCACAGCACCACACTAAGTCCGGGGGTTAGGTGACGAGAGGCGAAGCGAGGATGAAATTCCACTAAGAACCGACTGAGTGCCGTCTAGCTGGCGCCAGCAACTAGAATAGCAAATAACACCGAACCATTGGACTTCATTTGGGTCTACAGTATCTATTTAGTCGGTAGGGCTTGTTTACCTTGGCCTAGGAGCTAACTAGCCTCATTCCGTCCAACGACCCGGAATTAAGTCATTTGTTATGGACGGGGTTCTCGAGGGATTCTTCCTTCTCCGAGAATAGGGATACTACACGGAGTTGATAGGGCAGGATTCTTTTGGCGATGGAACCAGAGAGAAGAGATAAGGCTGAGATGAACATCAAACCTAGCTCCGATCCACGGTAAATGCCATTATTGACCATTTGTATGGACTATATACGACACTCGAGTAGAACCTACTATGTAAGTCTGGCTATGTGGTGTAGTCATGATACCAATTAATCGAGGGACAAATTTCCACGGTTCGCTATAGGTGCCCAAGTTAGGTCTACTACCTACTTACAGTAGGCGATTTAGCGTCACTTGACTAGAGTACATAGTAGGTATATTTGGAGGTATAAATGAGCTAGAAATCGAAGGATTACAATACAACGCAAGGTGTTCTTGCTGGTGATGATTGACACAATATCGTATCTCTAACATAAGTCCATCTATAAGTATGTAAAATAAAGGTAGGTAGGTGCCCTAGAATGGTATAGGCAGGTAAATAGACGATAAATGAGCATGGCATTTGCTGTTTCCGGGAGGGGGGAAGGGTGTTTTGATCCGCCAGCCCTAGGAGTGACCAACCGGCTTTGACCTGGGGGCCAATGAAGATCCGAGTTGGCGATTGGTAATTCCGATTCCCAAAAATAGACCGACTTAATCAGCAGGCTGCAACGAGTTCACCAAGTACCCTACCACACACGGTAGCGTAGCACACACACTCTCATCCTCTGACTCGAATAGCCTATTGCCCATAAACCACACCGCGTCTTCTTCCCCCCTTCTTCCCCCAAAGATGCATGGCGCTGTTTAGTTATTCAGGGGTCTAGGTTTTATACTACGGAGTGCAATAGGCCGGTATTCTTATCCTACTATACTAGCTGGCCGCACGCGCCGTTGCGCCTTTAGACTAGGACTACGGGCCAAGAGGTCTAGTTTGAGCAGAGAAAACAGGAGTAAAAATAAAATAAAAAAGAGGCGGAACAAAGTGTCACTACGGAACATGGCGTTTCTTCGACGATATCCGCAACGGGGCTCTACTTAGTACACTTAGCTGGGCTCGGCGTCACTACTCTTGTATACGGCTCGCCAATCAGATAACATTCCATTTTAAAAAGATTGGTTTTATGTGTGGCACTGCTTCCTTTGAACAATGGCGGCGGTAGCAGCAGCGTATTGGGCATTTGCTTGGCTTCCTATGCATAACTTACAGTACGATTTACTACATAGTATGTACGGGCTGAAGAGGGCTAGCAGATGGTGTCAACATCGTCGAGACAATCCAGCGAAAGGACACATGGGTACACAAGGGCCTTACCATTGTTGCCCTTCTTAAAATGCCTACACTAGACAATGCACTCAATTTGCATATCTGAAACAAAAGTTGCCTCCCCTTTCGGGTCCGCATCAATTCCCTGGATATTGCCTTGAACCAAGAGCGACACTAGGAAACCCAAATCGGGTGTGTCGTGTAATTTACAGTATTTCTTCAGATGCGAAGATGCGAAAGCTAACAGCGTTAGTACGTAGGCCCACCGGCTTGGTCATAAGTCCGCATCCAAGGCAGTGCACATTCAACACAGAAGAAGTGGCGACGACAATGATAACAGTCATAATCATGATCATAATCATGATAATACCGAGTATTGCTTGAGCTGTCGAATAACCGCACCTATGGATGATGTCTTGTCAAAGACCCGACCCAACACCCTCTCGCATTCCAAGCAAGTCCCACACGCCCGGAGGATTTGGCCTTTGCCGTTGCTGGCCAAAACGCACTTTGTGTTGTTGGCCCACCTATAGTTTACATCGTAGTGTATCTAGCAGCCCTACAAGCCGACAAGCAGTATCTAGGCTTCTCACGATGCATTATCTATCATCTATCTACACAACCTAGCCAGATGCTGCTCGGTAGGCCTGGCCCTCGCCGCTTTAACCCTGCTATGTATTTTACAGCAGTCATCTGTAGTGCACTTCGGTAGGGAAAAAATAGTGCAAAGTTAGCACTGCCTTGTACCTACATTACACTAAACCGTGGTGTGCACGTACACTACGGTAGGTTAGGTACCAATCGGTCTTCACCATGCTCCGCCTACGTAGCGTGGTTATTGCCCTAATATGTTTAGACGGGATCAGGATTTTATTTTTATTTTCCATTTTACCTATTTAGTTTCCGGGTTGGCTATATTTTTTTTTTCTGCTCAGCCTGCCTATACCACGCTACCCAAGTAGGGTATGAATTGACCAACTGTTTGGTACAGTCTCCTGGTACCTAGTCTACACTAGCTGTAGTGTATCCTGGGTCTGCCTGGGATCGAGACCTGCCACACCTCGCACTGGGCGGGTTCTTGGCTATCCCAACGTTGCACGCAAAAGGCGGACCAGACTTGCATACATGTATGCCCTCGCAGCGAGATGCCCTGTCTGGTGGTAGCCTGACTAGGGGGGCCCCCTGCTTGCAGGCAAGTGGTACGTACCCTCGTGGCATTCTGGACGAGGGGGGGACAATGTAAGTCGTGAGGGAGGTACTTGGAAACATCTCTACCGGCCTTGGAGACAGAGGTAGGTACGTACTCGAGTACATGCTAGGAGTAAGTACATGGTCTATGGTCGAAGTACATGCTAGAGTACATGCCTACCTTACTCTGAGGCAGGTAGGTCGATAGGTAGATGGGTAGTGAGTGTGGTGTAGATTACGAGAAGGCAAAGCAAGCGCAGACCTACCTACCGTGCCTGCTTGCCTACTTGCTACCTGCTACTTGCTACTTGCTACTTGCCTACCGTCATGGCCGAAGCGAAGGAAGCTCTGTCGACTCTCGACTATCGACTCTCTCTGCCACCATGTAGGTTAGTATATATTATTCTCCTCCTCCCTCCCTCTTGCTCATGTCCTACCACCACTACCAAAGGCTTCCAACCAACTCACTACTAATACTAGTGCTGAAGTGATCACAACCTACAGCTAACACACTCGCCTCTCGTTGGGATATTACAGTCCGGTCATCTCATCGTCATCTCTCATCATCATTACTACCATATCGACAGACGAGACAGCGAGGTAGTTGCCCATGTCGGCTCCAATGTACACCATGTCTCAACAGCAGTATGCCTACGCCGCCGCCCCGGCACCAAGGCAATACGCGGCACACGGAACGAGCTCTGCTTTCTCCAGCTCCGCAAACCCGGACGAGGACTGGACTAAGATCTCAGACCTTGCCGAACGCCGCCGGATACAGAACCGCATTGCTCAACGCAACTACCGTATGTGGCGAGCTGCCCCGCGTCTAACGCCTAGTTGTATGCTAACTCGCCCCCAGGCAAGAAGCTCAAGAGACGTCTGGAAGATTTGGAGAGACGTGCCGGTTCGTCGGACGAGGGATCATCGCCTCCCAATGCACCCGAGAAGCAGACCCAGTCCGGCGGCCGGAGCACCAAGAAGAATTCGAAGGCTTCCAAGTCGAGCGCCGCGGCCGCCCAAAAGCCGGTACACCCACCCCAGTATACGCCGCCAATGAACCCCGAAGACGAGATGCTCTTCCCACATGCCTACGATGATCGTGAACGGTCTCACACGCCTCCCTTCATGTACTCCAACTACCCTCCTCCCGATGAGATCATGGCACCGTACAGCGCCGCCCAGCCCTACCATGCCATGACCACCGCAGAGGGCTATCCTAGCTACATGGCCACAACCGTCCCGTGCACATTACCGCCCATGACGCATTTCAATGATGCTATCAAGAGAGAGCCATATCCCAATGAGGAGCCAATGTCTCCCTATGTGAACTATTATATGCCCGTGGAGGTGAACGCACACGGCCCGTACGACCACTCGAACCCTCATGTGAGTCATGTGCGCAATCAATCTCACCGTCATCAACGTAGCTGATCGGTGTTGCTGCCAGACACCACCTCTCTCTCACTCTTTCGATCATTCAGCGAACTGTTCAGAGGCTGGTTACGACTATCCGGCGACACCTTTGTCTATGCCTGGCTCACCGGGCATGCCACCACATCACACATGAAACGAGAAGGGGATCTAGGGGAATGACGAAAGGCGCGATTTTGGAGGATATCAATGATCGATATCTTGCATGGCGCGGGATTACGACAAATGGGTTGCATACACAGGCTGGGAATGACGAATGGGAAGGCTTTTTTATTTTGTCATATTTTTTTTTCGCTGGAAGTTTTGGAGTGACGGCGCAAGGCTGCTTGCATAAAGGCGAAGTGCTCGACCTTCCAATCGAATTGGACCTATATCCTGGGCATATATCTGAGCCAAGCGTTGGGCATCGTTATTCTTAGGAAGGAAATCTCTACACGCGTATACATAGATGATGCCAGGCTTCCTCGCGGAAGCTACGAGAATCGTATAGTTCACTTTGATGAATGAAAAAAACAAGTTAACAAAATTTCATATATCTTTCCTGACGTGTTTGTTGAATATGTTCTCGCAATATTAGACTAGACCATCTACTAAGTGTGCCTTTATGGTTAAGCCTTACCACAACAGTTCTGAAGCTCGAAAAACAATAGCCTCATCGCCACAATACCAAAGGGTCCCGTCACATGGTGCCCATGAAGATAATACTCATCGTTCATTGTGCTGCTCTTCGATACCCCGAGGTAGTAATTGCAACGTAGTCCGCGGCAAATAGAAGCTAGGCAGCGATATGTAGAGACAGTATGTAGAGAGGTACTCGGGACTCCTGGTCGTGATACTATAGTCTTTCTTTGCCTGCCGCCCATATAGTAGAATCGTTACCAACTACCTAACACTGTACCTCGTGCACTTGAGTGAAAGTTGGGATGAGGCTAAACCGTAGATCTTAACTACATCATTGGTCCTCGCTACGACATCACGGTGAGCCAAGCAACTAGGCCAGATAGCGCTAACTTAGCAAGATCGGTTAAAGAAGGGGAAAATGAAGCTCGGCTACAACAGGGAATAGAAATCGAACGAGCAGCAAGCCTTGCTATTATGGACCTTCCTACAATAAGTTTTCCGAATCTCCTGTCCAAGTTTCTAAATGACAACTGTCCAAACTCCTCTTATCTCTTAGCACGATGAATAACACCCCTCCTCTCCCCCCCGGGCACCACGCGGGGCGACTGTCTATTTAAGACAATAGGATTCGACGGGGTTTTCCGTTCGCATTCTGCCCAGCCTTTCACAAGCTTGCGAGGACACATGCTTTGACACACATAACGGTACTTTCCGATCGTGTGCGTAGTATTTAACATCGTGATCGAGAGCACATGTTGTCGAAACATATTTTTGCTGACATCAACGTGCCTAGTCTCAAAGTTTCAGGGCGGAAGCTTAAGTAACCCGGTCTCTACCACTATGTGATAGTTAAGCCCTACCGCCTCGAGCCGGAAAACGTCTAGGTTCAGACGGCTATCCTTTTGCCCGTCGGAGTTGGTGTAGGGGCCTTGGCTAGTAAGTGATGGGAAGACAGTGGAGTCAGGTATGTAGAATAGGATACCTCAAGACCTACTATATTTAGGGAACCAAGGCAAGTCCTTTTTTTTTTTCTTATTCTCGGGGCTTGGCAATACAGAAACTCTCCCAGAGAGATCAGGCCATATCCCACGCATACGATAAAACCGGCCTAGAACATGTAGAGCCGGACCAGGACCTATCATATGGGCGAGCCGTAGATTCATTCGCCTTGAGCAATGTAACTACTAGGTAAGCACGTGGATTGCTATCAGCACCTTAACGAGAGCTCAGCCCTTTGTAGGGTTTCCTATATCGTTACATGCCAAGACCCCAGGCCATTTTCATACCCAACTCCACCATCAACGAGTATCATAGTACTAGTATACACAAGGGGCATGGAGAGTGTGTGTAGAGAACGTGTGCGGATGAAACTTCCTGAAAGGCCTGAACAGGGTCCTCCCCAGAATCAGGCAAACGACAAGGAATAAAAAAAAAAAAAAAAAAAAAAGTTAAACATTCCATCCTAGTCACTCCCACCTTGATTATAAGGCTACCATATCCCCTGAAAATAGACTCAAGCTCCGATCATATCAGATGGCATTTACAGGGACGACAATCAGATGGAATTCAGGGTTAATCCCTTTTAACTCTTTTTATAACGGACGATGTTCTTCCCGGTACACTACTAGTTAGTGGTGTAGTTAGTTAACATAGTGTAGTGTGCAGCAGACATCGTCCATTCTCCTAGTGACCCCGGTTTTTTTCTTTTTTTGCTCACAACCTAGCCTCAACCAAGTACTAGTAACTATAGAACTAGTGATAACTATTAGGCATTTACTCCAATGAAATGGCCCTAACCGTCCCGTGCCCACTGTACCGGTAGCTTCTCCAGAGGCTAAAAACAGCTCAGGGGCGTAGGATGGTGTTTACGTTTACGGCGTATACCATCCCGAGTCCACTCGCGGTACAGTTAGTACGCTTCTTAACGGCAGGCCCTTTTTGCTTCACTATTTGACTTAAAATCGGTGGGGTTCTGTGAAATTTCGCGAGTGTGAATAGGCACTACGTGAGCTCTTTTTCCCGTATATGTACTCGGGACATGTGAACGGCGCTATTCACGCCTCTTCCTTTTAACGCAATCTAGCATAGTGCCATCGCGACCCGGCTCGTTTTAATACATTGAGGAAGATGCCTTCGAAGTGCCTAACGCATGAAACCTCTCTCGGCATCCCATGTCAAGTAACCCGTTGTGTTGATCCCTCAATTGCCAGTTGTACTACGAGGGCGAAACTGAAAAGCAAAGTTTAGGCTAGCTACAATAATAAACACCACAGCCTGCGTTTTAGGTAACGATGTGAATCCCAGAATTATGGTAAAGGCAACCATGAACTGGCCGGTAGTGTAGATAGAAAGCATTGTGAAGGATCTGGGCAGTGCATACGGGCGGCATTTTTGAGGCTGTGAATGCGGCTGTTTCACGGCTGTGGTCCGGTCCCGAACATCGAAAATCGCTCCAGATCCACAACCGACTGCTATTCACAGATACATTGGGGCTTCGAGTAACAGCCATGCCCAACACGGAGTCCAATCCGAATAATTAGCGTAAGACAATATTGGACTAGATGCGGCTCGCGAGGTATTGTGTGACCTGTCAGTCCCGCATACAGTACAATGTGCGCGTCATTGATGGGTAGACTACCCAACCTAATGGTTAGACTGCCTAACCCGTTTACCTACTAATATAAGATTAGTATAGTTACGAATAGACGAGCAGCTAATGATATAATTTTTGCTTCTCAAAGAATTACACTAGAACTGTATATCCGCGGTGTACAGTATCATCTTGACGGGCCTAACTACAGCATCTATACCAAGGCTAACAGCTCAAGGTCCAGGGACGAACCGAAACCTTAAACAGGCTAGTTTGGTAACTGTACACAATACGTAGTCGAGACACCCGCCGCAAGTATCCTACACTACATCATCGTCACGGCTAACGAGTTTCCGACATCCTATCCCATATCCTCTCACAGTCGGACGAGAGAGTACCGCCTCTGCCACGGGACACACTAGGTTCCGAGATACGATGACGCACTCCGGAACACACACCTACCTCTTCGGGGGAGACAAGTAAGTTTTTCTTCTACGGCCGAATCCTTTGGGGCGGAATCCAGCAGGTGTGTTGTTTCACAACATCGACACATTGCCACCCAGAGGGGGCAAACAAACTAACGATCGCCCCTAAGACCCTGGCACGCCGAATCCTGGGTCGCTTCGGACGATCGTGTGCGAGGCGGGAAGAGCCAGAGCCATCTAGATTATTCGCCCGAGTCAAAAGAGGCCGTACGCTTCTACGGGGAGCTGGATATCACCGCTCTTGGTGGAGCAGGGTTCGCCTCGCAGCGCTCCCCGGATCCGCAGCACTGGGACCTGTCAAGCTTCCACGGCCTACGCCTAGCGACCAAAAGCGGCGACGGGAAGAAATACACCCTCATACTCAAGGATGAGATACTCCCTAGGCGCCCAGACGGCCGCGAGCAAAGCACGGTTAGCTGGGAATACGACTTTCGGGGCGGTGCCGGGATCGAGCTAGATATTCCCTGGCAAAGCCTCAAGGCCACATATAGAGGCAAGCCGGTGCCCGACGCCAAGCCGTTGGATGTGGCAAATATCAAAAGAATCAGTATCATGATGCGAAGGTTCGTATTTCCCCCCTAACCAAGTCCCTTATTGTTCAGCGGCTAAGTCTAGACAGCTTCTTCGGGGACCAAGAAGGTCCTTTTGACCTTGAACTTCAACATATCATAGCAACCACATTCCCATAATGGAATCAAATACTCTGGCGAAAACGAGAGTCCGCCATAACTTAAACACTAGATTTGTATAACAGCGAAGGGGAAAAATGCATATATGTGTCTTTATATTCCCTAGCCCGTTCCACTAATTACACACCTACACGGTCCATTCCGACCCTTCGGCTTAATCATTGACAGTAGCAGTTTTCACTTTCCTGTCCCTAATTTATCAACTCAAGTCTTGCCCTTAGTAGCCTAGTTCTACTCTATCCTAGTGTAATGTCTCCTAGTACTAGCTATATATTTTGCCTTCTAGTGTGCACATGGAACGTTTCTAGTCCCTTAGCTTGTTACTAACCGACGAGCTGATCTATGGTATTTCCCTGATATCACTTGCCATACTCAGACTAGCTACCCATCAAGGTTCTCATGTATACATAGTAGTGACAGTAATCGGTATCCACGACTATTAAACTTAACCGCTAATTTTCATCATATAATCGACAGAAGCACTGTGACGCGCCCAACTCGGCCGACACCGGAATCACGGCTACTGTTGCCGTGTCCGTGTCCGCGTCGAATGGCCCACAGGTTTGGATAGTACATTTGAGTTATAAACTAATGATAAATCTAACGTGTATTAATCATGTAGTGGATGTAATATACGATATACCAACTGGGGTCGTAGGGGCAAGCGAATAGTCTAGCACAAGCAGTTTCAATATACTAGCCCGAATTATTCCAAAATGTAGATGCGGGTCATCAGGGCCTGCGAATTGCGAGTATATTCATACGATAAGTCCCCACTGGTGGATAGATGGCAGCTATTTGCATACGATGTAAATAAATGCGAAGCATGACAGGATATCCTCCATACGTCATGAATCCAAACGCTAGTGCTAGTATAATTCAACTATTAAATCAACTGAAATAGAACGAGTATTAGAGCAAATAGTGGGCGATAGAGGGTGTAATCTATTTCGTATCGAGCCCTTGGCCTGCCCCCTGGATGACGAGGACACTGGATCTCAGGCTACTCATAACCACTTTCTGACCAAGCACACCGATTGTTTTCTGCATCTCATGAAGAGTGCTAGCTTGCTCTGGGCTTCGAGCCGAAGCTAGCAAGATAGGGTGCCGACGACCGACGACAATGATGTCACCAGCGTTGCGCGGGTTCTGCCCAACATACTCAGAGGCTAATTCAATAACGCGCTCCGAAGCTGAACTTCTCGATACTGAGGCCTCGATAAAAGTGATCCGGTCACTGAGATTAGCCGACAAGCTTGATCGGGTGGTAGCTAGAAAAGAGCTGTCTTGTGCCGTAGTTTCCGTCTGTATGGCGTCCTTCAGGGAAGAAGGATCTTCTACTAAAGCACTCTCGGGGACGCCCGTGATCTCGTCATCACCTTCTACCCAAGCTAAGTGTGCAATAGTTGCCGTCACATTGGGGTTCTTGGCAAGCTGAAGAACGAAGTTCAACGCTACCCGGTCATCAACACCACCAATGTATGGTAAGAAGATGTGATGTGACTTGTCAGCAATAGGAGGAAGGGCAGCTTCCTTATGACTCCGCAGAGAAGCCACACTGACGGTGCGAGAGAAAGCAGGACGTGACTTCTCAATAGGCGCAATACCGCTAAACCCGTTGCTTATGAAAATACCAGTATTGCAGACGGCCTTATTGAGTGTATTCCGGATGAAATCGAGATGGGATTTTCCAGTGAAGCGGTCCTCCGAAGAGACTCTATATGAGATCAACTGGTCCTCTGTATTGCTACCAATTTCACTCCAGGGAATAAGGACGAAGTCGGACTTCTGCTCTGAAGCATGGGTAGTCACGGTCTCGGCATATGATTCCTCTTGGGCAACGACAACGTTGCCGGATACCGCTACATCATTTAGCTGAGAGAAGGTTCGGACTGCATTGACCACAGGGTCTCTCCGGGAGGCATCCTCCCCTTCAGTAACCTTCATCACAGTAGAAGTGCGCTCGGTAAGCTCAACGATACGCAGTGCATGGACTTCGAGGGGGCGCTTTTTGATTACTGGACCTGAATGAGTGTCGTTGGTCGATGTATCTGCAGGCTTTAACCCATTCTCTTCACCAAGGAGAGAAATGAAAGTGAAGAGGCTCGGGAGGCTGTCTAGACGTAGGTAGATTAAAACCCGGCGAATGCTGGAATCCGGGCGTTCCTCCGATGGGCTGGCCTCATCTAAGTCTGTATGTGAGAGGGGCTTTCCGTCCCAATCGATCTCGCCGCGTTTCCATTTCTCCAGTTTTACCCTGTACCATGGTGGATAGAGGAGCTTTGTCAAGGGAGTTGTGGCGACAGTAGTCACAAGAGCCATGACGACAAACATGGTGAACGTCTTATCGCTTAGGATATGGGCCTGGAGGCCGACATTCTATGATGATAGTTAGTAGGTTTCGGGTTAAATAATTTTTGCCACTCACAAGAACGATCAGTTCAACCAAACCTTTGCAACTCATCAACACTCCAATCGTGAGGCTTTCTCTCCAGACAAGTCCATTAAATTTGGCAGCCAAAGTTCCACCAATGATTTTGCCTGAAAAGGCAACGGCAATGATGGCTATCACATAGGCCCACGTAATACCGTCGTTTAAGAGTCCGAGATTGGTGCTTAGACCTGAAAAAGCGAAGTACAAGGGAATAAAAAGTACAGTGATTAGGTCTTCGATTTTCTCGGTTAATCTGATAGCGAAACCGCCATCATGAGGGCATATTAAACCCACGAGGAAAGCGCCAAAGATGGCATGAACACCAATAATACCTGATATCGTTAGATTGTATGTATCATCTAGCGTGTGATAAGACCAACATACTAGTAAACCAGGACGAGACAAGGACAAGCAACAGTGTAACAGCAATCATGCCTTGAGTCGGGCCATTCTGGATGCTGCCCGTCTTTCGCAGGGCCCAGTGAAACACGGGCCTGACTGCATAGACTAAAAAGAGAAGCCAGCCTACGGTGACGAGAAGGACATAGAGGGCGGTCAAGCCGTTAGCATTGTTAACCAAGGCTACGGAGAGCGCAAGGAGGATCCAGCCCACTACATCATTGCCAACACCGGCAGCTAGGACGGTCACGCCAACCGAGTTGGTGAGGAGGTTGAGCTCTGAGAGGATGCGACACAAGACGGGGAACGCGGTGATACTCAGGGCGGTACCGACAAAGAGACCAAATATGCCAAAGTTGACATTGTTAGTAATTTCTTCCCGAAACTCGTTATATATACCCCATGCGATGGCGTAGCCTAGACCGAAAGGCAAAATAAGACCAGCTAGACTGACGGTGGTAGCAACCCGCCAATTAGAGATGAACAAACGTAGGTCAACTTCGAGGCCAATCAGGAAGAGGAACAATATGAGGCCCAGATTGGCGACATTGTTAAGCACAGGCAGCGAATCAGTGGGCAGGATGTTCTCTTTAAAGTGAGGGATGCGCGACAAGACGGATGGACCCAACAAGATGCCACCGATGACTTCAGCAATAACACGGGGTTGGCCTAAGAGAGACAAAGGGTAGTGGAGCAAACGGCATAAGATGATGATGATGCCGGCCTAGACCATTCCGTTGATTAGTACAGGTGTAGCATAGCGAGCCTAAGTCTACCTAAATTTAAACGTCGGTACCCGGGCCGTTAATTATAGGTACCTTAGGTAAACAATCTCCCTAGGTACCTAACATACAGAGACGCACGGAAAAGTGAATATCGTCATTGTCATACCTGGATGATGAAGAGATTGATGGGATTTGAGGTACTCCAGACGTTGGGTAGGACGCCTTCTAAGATGCCGCCCTGGGGAGGAGCGCTGGTGGCGGTAGCTTTGGCAGCGGTCACGGTAGCGGTAATAGTGGACAAAACCGTGGTAGTGATGGTCGCCATGGTGTGCACTACCGCTCAGATACTACTCGGGTGACGAGTGGTGATATACAACGCGACGGGCATGCGCATGCGGTCTGGTGTGACACGGAAATAAATCAATAGTAGAGCGACGGTGACGAGCGGGGGGGGGTTGGGGAGGGACAGTCGATCAATCAATCAATCACGCACACCTGACGCCTAAGGCCACTCGGTCTGGATGACTTAGCTAAGATAAGACATGTGGGATAATACAGAAGAAAGAAAGGGAAAAAGTGTTGGTCAGAAGTTTGAACGAGAAACCCCACAAGGTATAATAAACATGCCAGAATTGGAACTTGAATCAGGATCCTTGTTACTACACTACCTGTAGGTTGGTTGTAGCCACGTGAGATGGATGGCCTCAGCCTTCTATGACAAGACAATGAGACAATATGTAAGCCCTTTTGTTCTTGTATACAATACAAGCCATGGTATCATACCTACCTATGCACATGTACCTAACCACATCCATCCATCCATCCATCCATCTATCTATCTGTCCATCCAAGTACTCAGACATCCGAATACCCAGGATACAAGAGCACGCAATCGTCTAGTGTGGTAAAATGAGGTGCGCATACCTAGGTAGTGTAACTACGTAGTATCAGGTTTAAATATATCCCTTTTCACATGTGCTACCGTAGCTTAACTGCTTCGTAGCCAATTAAGGAAGTTGGAGTTGCCTATCTATTGCCTTTTTAAAAGTTGGAGTTATTGGCTATTACTACTATGTAGTATATATGTAGGGACCTCGGCTTTCATAACCCGACGTAGTAGTGATCACACCTTGCCTGGGGGCATAGCTGGGTACTATGTAGCTATATAGTAGGTACTACCCTATATCATGATATGGCAATCTTCACTACCTGCTTGATGTTTGTGGCATTTCGATGCGGCATCAACACTTGGAGCTGCACGGGGTTACAAAAGCTATCAGTCGATTATGCTTACGAAGTCATATCAACCTGTCCTTTTGTCATCATAAGTGCGCTCTTCCGAGCTGCTGGGTAAAGGATAGTGTACCGCATAGGTCGCTATTGTAAATCCCCCACATGGCTTGGTTCCCCGCATACGTAGGTCTTGGGGGCTTGGAGAACTGGTCTTAGAATGAATCATGTGAATCATGTGATGAAATAGTAGGGGCTGGGTATTCAAAATGAGGCTCTATTGATTGAGTACATGTCCTTGCAGCTCCGTAGTAATAAACATAATATACCTGGCATTACACAACCCCCCACCTTGGCGTAGGTAACGTATAATAGATACTACCTAAGCAAGTTTTCAGAATTTATAAGAAAGTCTCTCTATATCTAGAGACTAACCACGATGCGCCAATCTTCACAGCCCGTTTGCTACAATATACACATTCTATAGTATGGTTTAGTAGGTGAGTAGGTAGGTAATGATTGAGGCAGCTTGGGTAGGAGGTAGTTATTTTCCATTACCGCAACTAACGCTCATAAGTTACCCGCCGTTTTAGAGATCGGCGGGCTATCCCTCTACTGTACTAGTAGTGCTAAATCCACCACCACAGACCGCCTAATTCAGAGACTATGTGGAGAGGCGCTGACCGGTAGGGAGTCTATGTACCCTAAGTGCTTACTTTACCCCTTCAAGTTTTCAGCAGTTGCTCAATATCATTTTTACCGATAGCTTGCTTTATTATGCACTACACAGGTTGTATAAACACATGTAGTGTACTCATGATAGAAACCTACCTCTAGGCTGGGTATTGCACCCTGGTAATTTGTATGCGGGACACCGGCCTACCCAGACGGCCTACACAAGTGAGGTACATACATGTGTATACCATGTAGGTGGGTAGAGATATTTACCCAGGTAGATACAGGTGTTCATTGGTGGGTGGATGGTATGGCGTGCTAGTTACGTGTATCTGCTAGGTGGTTCTAGACAGGTACACTAGTGCCAAACATTGGCACTCTTGGAATGGGAAGACTACCTAGGTAGTGTAAGAACAGCTCTGTTTTCGATAGCAAGGTAATATGCGGTCGGTGGAAGCAAGGCAAGTCACTTGAGTAGTTTTGATTCTCAAATTGTCATCTGTTAGACGCACCTCAATTCTGCGCAAGTGACCATCAGCATGACTCAGACCAATGACAGCTCATGGGATCGTTGTTAATCGTGCTAAAGCATGAATAGTGGCTTCGCTCTACCGCCGCCCTCTATCCAAGCCATCTACCCTTCAGGCCCTTACTTACCTGGTGCATCCTTACCTCCCTAAGTAGGTAAGGCACCTACAGAATAGCTGTACGGAACACCCCAGCCTACATACAGTACGGACAATATATGTAGGTATGTATGCTTTGTTGTGGTCTGCATCTACCTCTGGGCACAATGTTTGTAGCACGAGCCTCACGAAAGATCTAGCCCTAATACCCGATGTTGGCATGCCCACGCCAAGCCAAGAGGCCCTTCAACTGTTATTCCCCGGCCGGCATCTCTATTCGCACTACTTGAAGAACCAGGTTGGCCCTCGATTGCCTGCCTATAGCCTATCGAATGCCAAGCTGGGGGAACCAAGCTGAGGAAATACTGTACTCCTCTCTCATCTTGATTCTCGTCGGGGTTGGTCAGCTCACAATTCTACATTAGGCGGTCAAGCTGAAAATTACTTCGTGACGCGGCCGCGACGGTGCACGGGACTAGAAATAGGAAAACGGGGCATCGATCTAATGCAGGTGAGCATTCGTCAACGGAAGAACGGACGAGTCAGGATGCACAAACTTCGTTGCCGTGCCGCTTAGTGCTCTCGCCCGGCCAGCGTTCTGACCAGTGTGAAGTGGTCCGACCCAGCGCAGTGGTAGGCTAGGCGCCTCCTATCGCTAGGTACTTTCTGTGTTGCATGTGACGGGCTAACAATTACTACCACGATCCCGACAAGACGGATTACGCGAGGGACGAATACACCGCGCCGGGAACCAGCTGGGTCTGTCTCAACCCCTCGTTGGTTCTTGGTTCCCGGAAACTGGGTTCGGTTTTTTCGATGCCCACAACAAGCATACTTAGGTAGATCTCGATGGTTTCTACACACGGACAATACAGTAGCAGCCGTCCAAGCATCCCAACATGACGGAGGCCATCGACGCGGCTACCGACAGAATGGCACCGACCATGCAGTAGACTGGGGAACAAAAAGAAAGGTGGGTGAGATTCTTAATGCCGTGTGTTGTCCAGATAACACATCACTTAAACAATACAATCCGAACACCCCACGCTCGACAATATCTCCCTCCCTCACTTAATGCCAGCTTTGCCTGGTGAGGCAGGTCGGTGTGCAAAGGGTTAGGAACTTTATCACGGGCTTTCCCCAAAACTGATATCGGTCAGGTTGTGTGCGCACAGCGCACAGCATTCGCTCTGCATGGATTGAATAGGTACCCGTCATTTTCTAACAACCAAGGACCACAGAGCTTTTCGTCCCGAGAGAATGGCTCACCAATAACGAGCTAGACCATTAGCTTAGGCTGCTTAGGTAACTCGTCGTCACTGGTCAGCACTGCCCAGCCCTGGATCCTTGGGCCTGGAATCAGCGTTGCGCCCCTCCAAAACTCCAGGGGTGAAGGGGGATGGAGATAGCTGCCGGCGACCAGTCACGACCAGTCACTGGCTCTACTTGGTGCCATCGTGTCTCGCTTGGGCCTCTTAAAAGCTTCTCTCTACATTCCCTAGCCATATTTGATTTCGCTTCGCGTGTGTCCGGCCTCTTCACCGTCCTCTCCTTACCCTTGCATTGCATACACTACGACATTTGGGAAATCCCGCCCAATTCCTGGAAAACATTTAAAGAGACCATCCCCACACTTCCCAGTACGACAGTCTAGTCTAGCCTATACGCTATCTACCTAGGTCGCTTGTCTTGACTTGTTATCCCGGAAAACAACCAAATCGGTTTACCCCCTGCCACCCTTTGTCGATTCACCCAATCAATAAATTTTCCCCTTCCCTCTTGGCTATTTCCTCAAGCCTATTGCGTGCCTACTTGGCATGAGCCTTTTCCTTCTCTTCACCACAATCAATTTGTCGTCAACGCCCAGCAATACTTCCGTTCGCCCTGCGCGAAGCGCATGCTATATACAATGGCTTCCACTCAGGGTACCTCCGACTGGATCACTGAGAGAACGAGCATGTCGCTGGATACTGGAGCCGACAGGCACCTATGGGAGGGCGGACGAAGGTGAGAGAGCAACAGCAGCCGACTTCACGAGCGAAGGGCGTCAGACCTACTGACTGGCCTAATTCTCAGGTATCATGCGTACCGCGAGGGTCGTTACAGCTTACCGAACGATGAAATCGAGCAGCAACGTGAAGAGCTCATGCATATCTTGGTGATGGATATTCTAGATCAGCAATTGTTTCTAGCACCAATGGCCGAGCCGCCTAAAAAGGTCATGGATCTTGCGACCGGTATAGGATTATGGGCAATCGAAAGTAATTATCACTGCCAATACTCACGCCCCGCTCAGAGCATTGCTGACTGCGACGGCTCTAGTGGGAGATCGATATCCAGATACCAATATTCTGGGCGTCGATCTCAGTCCTATACAGCCCACTTCGTAGGTTCATATCGCAATCCTCCGAAATGACTGACACGGCTTGACTGATGATCGAAAAAGGGTTCCGCCGAATGTAACGTTCCAAGTAGATGATGTTGAAGACACATGGGTGAGTCTCTCACGTAACCAAATTGTTTAGTCGATCGCCTAAGCGGTAACTCATAAGCGTGGAGGGTGTAGGTCCACGATAACGACTATGACTTCATCCACATGCGTGAAGCTTCTGCATACATGAGGTCGACTCCAACAGTTATCGAAAGTGTTATAGCGTAAGTATTGATTGACAATGACCCCTATGTACCAAATGCGAAACTGCGACCATCATGCTCAAACGGTACTACAGACACTTAAAGCCCGGCGGCTGGCTTGAACTGCAAGAGTTTCACTGGCTAGCCGAAAAGGAAGACGGCACAGTCGACCCCAGTATTCCGGTTAACAGATATATGGATCATATGATGTCCGCAGCTGAGACCAGCGAAGGTCGTAAGATCCCTATTGTGCCGGAAATGGGGGATATCATGAAAGAAGCCGGGTTCGTGGACATCGAGAAGAAGACCTACCGTGTTCCTTACGGTTCATGGCCCACAGATCCTGTAGCACGACGGCGCGGTGCTGTTCTTAGTGTCAACGCCGAGCTATTGTTGCCTACAAGCGATAAGATACTCGGATACATCGGCGTGACGCCTGAACAGGCGGAAACTCTCTACGCCGGTTGCGTCAAGATGTTTCACGACAGCTCAATACATTGTTTCGCTACGTACTATGTGTGGTATGGACGGAAACCCGAGGATGCCGCTGATACTTCGGAAGAAGCGGAGCGGTAATATTCAAAGGGGGGTCAAATGCGAATTACTCCAGGGGGAATGTGGTGGTAATGACCTAATGATCAATTGGCGATTTGCTTTTTTTTTTTTTTTTTTTTTATGGCCAGCTAGGGTGCTACTCTATTGCTTTTGATAGAGTTTCGTTCCCGAAGTGGTTTAGGAGTCGTCATACGCACGATTGCGCCTATTCCACTCGGTACATAGCGCTTGTCAGCCCACCACCTCGGTCAACGACCCGAAAACTTACTCCGAGGTACCACTCCGAGGTTAATTCATACCACGAAAATGTCATTTTCGAATCTCGGCAACACTTTGTTTTGGTCGTATGGTCTCTTCCCTGAGATTCTTGGTTTTAAAAGGAAAACAGGAGTGATGGCAGAAGGGCCAAACCCTATTGCCAGCGGTTAGTCACCAGACTGACAATACGAACCTTATTTTAGCTGACAACAAATTCATTGTGTCTTGGAAGAAGCGAGAAGCAAATACTTAGGTACTAGATCAGATCTATTGCTAGTACTTTAGCGAATTCGACGACTTGCTATCGATATAGTTATATTGCCTATGCGGAATAGACGTGTCTAGACGTCTAAAAACTGATGATGAAATAAATAATGCTCTGCCAAATTCATATTCAAGCCTCCATTTACCGCCAATCTCAGTCCATTCCCAGCTCACGTATAAACAGTTATAACGATAGCGCCACCTCAACACCAGCCTCAGCCTTGTTTCCCGATATGAGCTGACATTTCACGTGTTACGAACAAGACACATTTATTTTTATGGGAGCACACACTATCGTAAACTACCGAGATAAAGAAGAGAAGATAAGAGAAATAAGGGGGAAGGGAGGAGGGTGCTAACGAATCCTTATAGTGATGACGGCGACGACGACGAAGCCTCATAGCCAGATAAGGTCCCAATCCTACCTACCTAGTGAGTGGAAACGATGCGGAAGGAAATAAATAACATCGCATCTCTCGATCGTGGTTGCTATTCTTACAAAGGGAGCTAACTCGCTCGGCCGTCGCCTTGAAGGAGATGGGGTGCACCTACCCAGGTTTATACTATGAGAGAGAGGTAGCCAACAATTGCTGGGGAAGTCATCACGGTATCCGTATCTTCTACACCCCATATTTCTTGTCCATATTAGAATCCCAACGTCTCCAACTCGCCAGACTTTCGTCGCCCTCAATAACAACCACATATCTACGAGCATCAAACACACTGGACCGACATCCAACGTCCGCCTCGTTATCATTAAAAAAGGCACTACCCACATAACCCATACTTGAATCCACAATGGACCGCCTCGTCCACGCCCTGGTTGCTTTAGCCATACCTGGTCCTGGCCCTATTCCCCGGGGCTCATTCCCGGGCTCATTCCAGGAGCCCATGGGCGAGCCGATAATCCTGCCGGGAAGTATCACCACTACTGCCACTACCGGTACATATGACAAGTTTGTCCCGGCCCTGACTATTCCCACGCCGCCCGCCACAGCCACCGCAGCAATCGAACCAGACAAAAGGACGGTCGAAAATAATGATAAACACAGGCCCAACAGTAACGAGTGTACCCCTGGCGACCGTGCCTGCCTCTGGTCTCTCGACGAGATCCTGTTCTGCAACGACGATCACCAGTGGGTGAGCTATAGCTCGTGCCAGGCCGGCACGTTCTGCCATCGCCTGCACATGGTTTGCGTCCCTATAGTCACCGATCCCCCTCCCAAATCAGTTCACAAAGAAACCCGCACACAATCACTCGGAAACGGGCCCCGAGGGGATGCCAGCCAATGCAAAGAGGGTGACAGACGCTGCAATGCGGATTTCAACCGCGTCGACAGATGCAACAGCGGGAGTGACTGGGTGACGTACCACGACTGCCGCAAGGCCGAATTCTGTGACGATAGAATTTTCGAGTGTCTTCCTTATACCCTCCCTGATCCCACGAGCGCAATACCAGGCATCGATTGTGTTTCGAACGGCACTGCCCCCAAGACGGTGTAATCACTCCCCTTACTTCCGCCACTGTTTGTCGTCGATGACTCTATCTGTTTCACCTATTAGACGTTTGGCTGTGCTTGCATTGACTAGGCAGGCGTATGTATTGGCTTAATTAATACCTCAGACTTGTACGAAGGGTCGAACTGTAAGCTATGAGCGAAATGGAATGGTTTTCCGGACGTCGAGCTAGGAAATATACACGAAGGGATGAGGATGGAAAGGAGGGGTTGTGAAACCGGCGAGTAAACGTTAATTGGTATCCTTAATATGTATTCTTCTCATTCGTAAGAGACTTGCGTCGTCCGACCTACCGTACCAGTTACATACGTGACCTTGATCATTTGTCTCCTTAGCCAAGATCTCATACTACAATTCTTTTTAAAATAATCTACTATGCTTGTTTCAATGAACCCTTTTCTCTCAATGACTATCTAGTATTTCAACGGAATAAGATAATGGGTAGCCAATGCAGGTTACATAACTCAACAAGGAATAGAATGAGTTAGATAGGATTGTAACATTATTATTTCCACTCATGTAGTTAGTGTAGTCTCTTCGTCTCCGCGTACTAAACGACCCCACGGCCTCTTTCCCGCACTCGAGTTCGTAGACTTTTCACTTTGTACCTGGTATCTTTGGACCGTCCGATATTTCCCTGGGGCAATACTTATCGCTCCTGCTGCTGCCGCCGCCGCTCATATACACGTACAAAACTGATGCCTCCGCTTATATGGAACGATGTACGCAGCATCCAACCACACACCCCGTAGGTTGTGTTTAGACGTTGCGCCCCTAACTCCCGTCAACTGATATCAGACCAGAAAGAACCCACGTCATCATAAAACTCCCCACTTTTCTCTATCTAAGCGAACCCGGATAATGAACAAATGATGAAAGAAAACACGGGGAAGGGGAAGCAATATGTTGCATTATGAATATGCCTTCCAACGCCGCCCACCTAAGCCCATTCCTTCCGACGCAAATGCAGCACGTAAACAGAACAGCACCAACGACTCAATACCAGCTTAGCTAATGAGAGAGTGGACCGAACCAAACGACCATGGATATAGGGGCACTAGGAATCTGACCTTATAGCATCGTAGGCAGATTCCTCATCCTCCGACCATCCTACGTGCGCGAACACGCCATGACGAAGATCATATGGTACGTAATGTCTCGTAGAGGACTAGTAGCTGCTAGAGTCGTGACATAAGATAGAAAATAAAAGCTTAAAAGAAAAGGAGACCATTGCCCGCTGAACGCCATCTATGCACCAGAATGCAGGGCTTGTAGGGTATAAAACTCGCATGTTCGCGAGCATATAGGATGCCGAATGTCCGATTATTCCACGCGGGTATATCGTCTCTCTAACTCCAGGGGAAATGTGTAAAAGAAACACGACGGGGGAAGAGGTGGGTTAGGACCTAATAGCACGTCCTTAGACACCTTGAGGTGACTCGGCTCATCTAGACCTATGACTCTGGATCCTGTTGAATGAGCCCAACGAGAAGAGCGACTGTGACCGACCCGAAAGACGGTCATAAAAGTCTTCCCCTAGGACATCAAGCATTAATTAATATGTGCCAGGGACCAGAGTCAAAAATGATCCCGATGGCTCCGTTCTTCATTAGGTAGGCAATGAGCATATATAAGCTCTCAGGAGCAGAGGGCCGTTTGGTGACGCTATGTCTGTTTTTGGGGAAATTGGAAGCTTATAGGTTAGCCTTGATGAATAAGCTTAGGTCAAACGATGAGTATCTCCCGTCGGGGTCTCGACGACGTTGTCTGAGAGGTTAATCAACAGTTGAGCGAGGCAACGCTTAGTTGCCGCGTCGTCACGAAGCACGGAGCTGAAGGTAGCATCGCGAAGCGGCTCTGGTAGACATTGGCGAAGGGCTTCTCGGGCACGTGCGTTGTCACTAAGGCGCAAAAAGCAGCGCACAACATGTTTAAGCAGGCGTGCGGTTTGTTGCTCGACAAGCTGAGCGACCATGTTACTCAAAACAGTCCCCACAGCATAGAACCGCTCATAGGTGGCGCAGATGTAGTTGAGACCATTGTCGTCAAGCAGAATCTTCTGGACAATGAAGATAGCTACAGTTTTACTGAGCTCAGAACCGGTCTCCATAATACGAAGGCAGAGAGGGATGATCTCAGTCGTGAGTAGAAAGTTGATTACCTCGGTCGAGTCGTTCTTAACAAGGGCCCCAATTACACCGAGGGAGGTCAGCCGCAAATACTCGAACGGGCGGGACTTGGAGGTTGTGTTGAGAAACGGATAGAGGAATAGGGGGATATGGGCTGTATCAGGTATCGTTAGCAATGTGTTTTACGGGTGTGTGGTGGGAGGAGGGGTCGTACCATTCAAGAACAGAGTCCGAGTATCGTTGTGGGATGCTACACACTGTAGCAACGCTAGAGCATTGCAGACTCTGTTGGACGCGGCGGCAGTAAGCTGCGAGGGGTTAAGAAGGTTGTACACCGAGATGATCTCCTGCATAAGGGAGGTCATGACGCCTAGGGGGCATGGATTAGACGGCTCGGTCCATTGTGGGGCTTTAGGTAAGGGAACTTACCAAAGGAGTGCCACAGGATCATAGCTAGTTCGGGGACCTGCTCGCGCTTTTTGCTAAGCTCTAGAAGAGCGGCTTCGCGGGTGCTTTCGTTGAGCAGGTCGGCGACGAAGCCCATGGTGCGACGATTGTCCTCTGTCAAAGTTTCCATGCCTGTCTCCTGGAGATGCCCGCCCATGGACGCGCCCATGTTGGGGCCGCCTTGGATGCGGCCATGGTGCTGCTGGGCGGCGTTGAGCGCAACCTGCTGCGCCTGGTGCTGATAATTGGAGGATGGATGCATCCACGACTGGTCAGGGTGGTTATAATGATGCTGTTGGCCGTACATTTTTGGAGGAAGTGTAGTCGGCGTATGGAGTAATATGATATGCCAGTACTATCAGGCTACAATAGCCTCTTGTGTCGATAAGTCCGTAGCAGCGCGAATAGTTTTGGCCGTTATGATAAGAGCGTGAGGGGTTTGCGTGGAAGCGCCGACAGCGATCGACTTCTCGTTGAGGTTCGGAACTTAAGCTTGGACAATGAGGTTATAGTGACTATGAATCGGATAGACTTGGACGTCGTAAATGGTCGTATGACTCTAGGTTCAGGCGAATAGAGATCGGACAGAAATCGAATATAGAACTTGATTCAAACGGTGATAGCGGGTTGGATGAAAGGATTTTCTCTTGAGGTTTCCTTTAAGGTGTCCTTCGAAGGCCAGACTGACAAGCGGGCCTAAACGGTTACCTATTGGCTTAGGTATGGGTTCTTTGGTGTACAGTTAGGTATGTTCACTTGGACGCAGAAAGTTTGAAGGGCGTTTTGAGCTTGAGCTTGAGCATGCGCGGTGAGCCCGGGGCAGAAAGATGTTTGATTTCTGTCGGTGTCGGTTGAAGCCGGGAAGACATATGCACGAGAGCTGGTATGGGTGAGGGTTGTTGATGGGGATTGGGAACAAGAAGTGTCGATTCGGACGTCAAGGTTGGCAGAGTTGGATGTGGTGTGGTTACCACTTGACCGGGTCCGCACTCCGCGACCTGATTGGCTTTTGGCCGTGAATGTCAGCTGTTGTCACCCGGACGCTGTCCAGGCTTGAGTGCTCGCACTAGTAGTACCGAAGGCAGTAGCACGCTGACCTACATAGGGACATAGGGCGGGCGGGCAGTCGTGGCCTGGTCGGGCCTTGGGTCGGACCTTGCCTAGTCCCCAATAGATTAGGTTGTCGATTAGGTACCTATTGCGCGGGCGGGTCCTACCTGCAGACCCGATGTACCTAGGGGTTTGTGCACCACGCTAGGGGGAGGGTGGGAGAGTGGGAGAGTGGGGGGACCAGGCTTGGAGGGGAGTGTCTAGCCCCATAGGTCCGAGCTTGTCAATGGACTGGACTCATATAACGTGCTACTATGTATATAGTAGGTACATTGTACATAGTACATATTACACGCCCGGACGGCTGTCCTCTAATCTCCTTCTGATTTGAGGGCCCGACACAAACTCCCATTCGACAATAGCAGTAATTTTTAAGCCTTCGATAATAAGAGAACTCATTCATTATTGTTCAAGTCCTCGTACCGAATCATTCGTTGGGGGCCGTTAACCACGGATGTGATCAAGCTTGCTTTGCTATGAGCCGCTTTTCTGGGTTCCAACAGAGCAAAGCCGGTCATGACGTCCAAGAACCTCGTCCGTTCCTCGCCCTTTAGCGACCCCTCGAGGGGCCGAGCAATGCAATCATGTTGGCCAAGTGATGTGCATCATTCAACATCTGGTCATAGGCATCATAGATGCCGAGGAGCTTCTTGGCATGAAGCATATCCCAAGCCTGTAGTATTTAGATGATAGCCTAGACGCGGAGCGACAAGATGGTCTAGAAAGTACTTACCGACAGCCCTACACTCCACATATCTATTCGGTAGCTCCATTTCGTACCGAGTATGATCTCTGGAGCCCTAGATAATATTGGCATAGCATTGCCCGATCCCTCACTCCCAATTCGAGTATGACTAAAATCACAAAGAGATAATGCGCTCACCTCCTCGAACACAACTCAAGACATGCGAATTGCCCTATATTTCATGAACTCGCGTGGTCCGCGGTTCTTGCGCTCCGCTTCTTCTACCTAGGAGAGGCATTTATCTCGATCCTTGAAGCCGATGAGCAAATTTCCAGGGTGGAAGTCTTCAGCGTAAATCAGAACCCAAGAAATATCACTCCGTGGTTCAGCTTGGGGGCCCAAAGGGGTCGCTAGGATGAGGGGGGAACTTGCCAGTATGGATAACATGAGAGTTGGTGTGGAGAAAATCTAGTAAGAGACTCCCTCGTCTCAGAGCTTCTTTCACAGTGATGAGTGCGAAAACTTCACCAGGCATCCTATGCTGGAGACCAGTCATAACTATGAAGAGAGGCATTTGTGCGATAACATCAAGCTGCCATGTAGCCCCTGGGTTTTGAAGGATCCCCGGGGTGAGCGGATGTGATATGAGCCTGGGTAAGTTGTGTCCTTCTTAATGTGTTCGTAAGCTTCAAGTTCATGTCTTTTCTGCATGGTGTTGATGTGGACCTTGAGAGACACATACGTATGCTCCCTTACCAGGTGAACCCAGTTAGAATATGTACAAGGGGTAGTAGCAAGAGGACACTTTGAAGATCATGGCACAGCTAAATGGTGGAGCTAGAGCCAAATCCGATTTTAGCAACCACCTGGTACCTGTTCCGAAAGACTCTCCGAGACGGACGGGATAGAATATCTCGCTCGGGCTTATAGATGGACATGCATTCCTCTTCGAGGCTTTTGGATACGTCTATCATTTCAAAGCCTGACGGTGGGAAGACGCGGGGCTCGAGTGGTTTCCGAGTTCTTTAACCTTCCAACTAGTTGCTCAGCCATTGATTTTTGCTAGCCACGACGGAGAAAGGTCGCGTGCGAGATCGAAAGAAGGGCGTTCGATGAAATCGCGCAACAAACATTGTGCCCCAATGAAAGCTTAATGGTGCGCGGCGAATAGGACGATTTCTCAGAGGCAGGGGGTTTACCCATGATAATGTTGTACCTATACCTGATTACCTAAAGGCGCCGCTCTTCGCCTCAGCCCAGTGATGAGGTACATAGAATAATTTTATACATATTCGATCTGTGTAAGCATAAACTGCTCACGATTGCCTTCATCTTTTTGTCAAAATATAAATGCCGATGCGTATAAAAACGTGCCACAGAACCATATTTGCGGTTCATAAATCGTCTTGTCGAAATACCTCTTACTAGATTCTTTATATAACACTTCCTACCATGTTAGAGTTATTGCGTTTCTCTCTTTCCACGCTACCATCGAGGATACCCAAGGATAACGGGGGGGTTAAAATCCATAACACCACCGTTCAAACAGGTAGGAGGCCACCACCCCAGTGGCCATCGCCCCTTGCTTGTACATGATATCTTCCATAGTGGCTAATACGAGGGCTCCTGCTGCGTCACTGGCTCGTGATTTATGGCAAATCTATCGTTTATGTCTCCTGGCCTTAGCACTGTAGGCTACGCGTGCTCATTTTCTCTCAGTAATAATGTATATATGGCGATGAAGATGAGTATAATCACAAATATCAGGATCTATAAGCGAGTCACAAATTTTGCGTCGCCTCACTCACATCGCAATGAATTTAGATATATTACGCAGCTAATGGGCGAATTCGAACATCGTGGGCCTAATAGCACTTACAAATGTTTCGTCTTCGAGCATATAGGCCCCGGTGCAGTACTCTAGTCGAAAAACTTCCCCAATTCAAATCTTATCTATGAGAATGAAGCCCTGCTATCCGTAGTAGACGGCGAAGAGCATGCCCATGTAGTCCTTGCAATCCCTGGCGTTTTACACAAGAGTAGCATCACCGTAGAGACTTCCGGCCGGGGAATATGCTTTTTGTGCTTAGTGATATCGGTCCGGGGTCGAGGACAAGCTCCGCTAAAATGGGGGTGTGTAAGCTAGATGCATCTCACCTCTCGCGCAGAGTAGATGGCCAACGAGATAAGTGGGCTCACCGGTATCTCTACTATACATCATACCATCCCCCATCGAGTATACCGAGGGTTGTAAGGGCGGGCTGTCTGATATAAGCGACGGCTAGTATTTTCCACCACCCGAGCCCCTTATTCGGCCCTGTACTAAACATCTCATTACATAGCCTTGTTTTTTTTAATATTAAATATTTTTCTTTATTTGAAGGCGACCTCGATATATTATATACCTGAGAGTAAGTTTCAAAATTGTCTGCCTGAAGGAGCCGCTGCCTGGCCACTAATCACTGATTGTATAGCAGTTATCCATGCGGGAGTCATTTGACCCAGGGGCCTGGACCCTGACGGGAAGGAAGCACGCAAGGCTGAGGGCACCTCTTCGAAGAATTCCGCACTACGACCCCCACCAACTGTGGCAATTTTATGCGATCCATGGTTCTTTAAAGATGGGGGCGCAAGAACGGCTCGTCCTAGCAGGTGGTGTTGTTATGTATATCTTAGTGAAATATCTAAGCCATCTCTTTCATGGAAAAGGGTAGCCAACTTGACTCCATTTTGCCTCAAGGGATTTATATGCTGAAATTGATGCCTATACTAGGATTAAAGTCGGCCACTTTGAAGACAATCTCTTGATCTAAACATCTCAACTTAGAAAGGTGTAATCTATATGCCCTAGATGAGATAGTCACCTAATCTACGACGAAGATGAGCCAAACTTGGGCAAAAGCGGCGACGATGCCAAGCCAATAAGCCTGAGATATCTACTTCTTGGGCGATTTAGTTAGATTTGACAAGCAAGTACCGACCATCCAGGCCCTAGCAACAGACCACTCACCCAAAGTTTCATCTTCACAGGGTATTGTAACTCAATCGAGGATGACATGCGTTGAGATTGGTAGCGGGCTTATGGGAAACTGCTTATAGCGCCAAATGCCATATAGATCATTGTGACAATGTATGTACTTTCTACATTACTACTCCTATTCACTATTAGGAAAACATGATCGTCGTGAAGCCTGGCTCGCTAATCCTTGCTTATCCCCGAAATCATATTAGTCTTATACAACCATTGCCATCTCTTTCTGATCAGAACCCCTTCTTTCTTGTCTGTTTGTATGTCTACCTACCTCTTTAAAGAGGATTTATTGGTGACCTTGACGCTGGTCTGCGTTGCCCGACAACGCAACGATGGAGCGGGATTGTATTCAACCGAAAGACCACCCATCTATCCTTGTCGCCGTGACATATAGATCAGTTTTAATTAGGAAATAGTTCACAACCGCCTATGCTGCAGAATTTGCTCAACGCTACCAGTTTAATAGGAAAACCCGCAAACTAAAACACTAGTCGAATTACCACTTGTCCGTAACCGGGTGCTCGTTGTTGGGAACCCGATTATTTACTACTGTGTCGAGAAAGGTTGGCCTGCCAAGCCTCCCCGGTAAGGAGGGCAGGTTTACAACCGAAGCTCTTTGAGGATCTGGTCGGCCATGCTTTTGAATTGCCATGTGTTCCCCTTCATGCGCTTGAATTGAATGCCGTGCAACGAGAGTAGAGGGACCTTGACAATGACGATTTCGAATTCAAGAATCATGTTTCCACCTAAATCGCTTTGCACATGTGTTGTAGTCTCACCAGGTACTCGTCTCGAGGACCCGGTAACGTCTCGGTGTAAGCTGTCTTGATCAGAAAGCTCAGACGTGGAGTCGCCCCTGTCATGTGGTCCTTTCCCAGGAGTACGAGGCGTATGCGGTACTCGGTCCATCTCTCGAAGCTCTTCCCGTTCTCGCTCGCTCCTAATGCCGAAACTGAAGCGCCGGCGAACACCAGGAGTAGGGGCCGGGCTGTCAGGCCCGTCCACGATCTTCTTCATATCGATACTCGGGGTGTGCCGGCAAGTAAACCCTCCTCGGATTTCCGTATACTCGACGCCTAATTGTTTGAGGACCCTCTTTAATTCTTTGCGGATAGCCGGTACGGATTTGGTCGATGTCGTAGAAACGCTGAAAAGGCCTTTTAGGAAAACGGGCTTGGCTAGTTCGGAATCGTCTAACCGCTCCGCCGAGTTTCCACTTCCTTCTCCGACTTCTTGATCGGTCTCCTCGACAAGGTCGGTTGCCCTTGCCCCCTCCCTCCGCGCTCTCCTCGCTTGGATGCTTTCCCGGCGGGCATGTCCTAGAGGCCGGGCTCGCATAGATGTACCCCGAGAATTCAATGTAGCATTGATTTCTTGCGGAGGCTTGTCACCGCTTGCGGACTGGTCTGAACCACTCGTAGGTGGCGGTTCCTTGACGATCCGACTAGCGGAGCCGAAAGGCCGCCGTCTATAGTCGGCTGAGTTGACGCTGGTGGAGCGTCCGAGTGCTTTGTTGCTCTCGGAAAAGTTAGCACCGGCTGACAATGGCGGGCTAAGCAAATCGCGGTGTTGAGGTTGGCTACTGCCAGATCGGAGCCTTGGCATTTGGGCTTCATCTCGATCTCGCCCTCGCGATTTTCGGATACTAAAACTTTTGCGTGGTGTTGTAGGTGTTTCTGCCGGCGAGTGAATATGAACTACTGGAGGGTGAGACCGATCCTTATCTAGTCTTTCTGGTTCTTTCCGACGCCGAGTGCTGAATCTCCTTAGAATACCTGCAGCGGTACTTTCCTTCCTGGCTGGCAGTTCAGCTTGTGGTTCTGGTGGGGCCGGAATATTTGCTGGTGCCTGAGGCCGCTTGATGTCTTCCGGGGCATCATCTTCACCATGGGTTCTAGCGCGGGGCCGTGTTCTACCGCCGGTAGCTTTCTCTCCGGCCATCTCATAAGCTGAGGTGTTGGTATGAGCTTCAGGGGGAGGGGCGATTTCGGGCATGGAGGTGTCGGCAGTGTTCTTGGGTGCGTGTGTTTTAGGCACCTTCTCTACTCTGTCCCGGTCTTGCTTCTCCTTGACCAAATAATAGATCGAGACAAGCGGACTGAAAGCATTGAGGGGGTCGCTACCAACCTGGAGTGCTTCCGAACTGGGGGCTGTTAAGTTGTCTCTACTACTAGTAGAATTTCGCCGCTTGTAAAAATCGAAACCAAACCCGCGCTTCTTTTCCGGATCCTTTGGAGCAGGCAAAACCTCTTTTTCTTTCTGTAGTAGTTGCACGGCTCGCTTGTACTCCTCGGACTCGATAAGCCTACCGAGCTGGGATTTGATCGCCTCCGGTGACCCAAAGTTAAATCCTGTCATGGCATTTATCACTTCAGAATCCAAGGGCATTGTCAAAGGCTCTCGCTGGGGTAGATAATTCTCCGGCGGGCAACCATATCCCTTCGTAAGCCAAGGATGATTCATCACTTCAAACATCGTCGCCCTTTGCCTAGGGTCTGTGACAAGCATCCGCGATAGGAGGTGTCGGCACTCTATGTACTCTGTTAGCTCACAGGTTCGAAGCCGACGAAAATTCATTTCGACTTACCATTTGATAGCCAACCTGGGTAGTCGACTACTCCCTTCTTGATCTTTGCGTGTAAAGCTGGCATGCTTTGGTCGTCAAACGGAACCTTGCCGCATACCAAGACGTAAAGAACAATACCAAAACTCCAGACGTCTACTTCTGGGCCTGTGTAGGCACGAGCTTGGAGCAACTCAGGCGCGGCGAAATACAGACTGCCACAGAATGTCTTCAAGTGACCTCTCGGTGAGAACAGATTGCTGAGACCAAAATCAATGATCTTGATATCGCCTGTCTTGCTGATGAGGATATTCTCAATCTTGAGGTCTCGGTGGACAATGCTGTTCCTGTGGCAATAGTCAAGAGCACTAGCAATCTGCCGACTGAATTTCCTAGCTTGCTTCTCTTTCAGCTTTCCATGAGAGATGATGTAGTCGAGCATCTGCCCGCCGTTCACATACTCAAACAGCATGTACCAGTGGTAATTGGTCCGAACGACATCTCGCAAACCACAGATATGAGGATGCTGCAAGAGCGTGACGATAGCTGCCTCCCGTGCAGTGCGTATTTCCTTAGATTGATCTGCTCTTTCTTTTTCTGCTCGACTGTGGTGGCCGTCTTCGGTAGAGCCGCGCGGAATGATTTTGCAGGCAACCTAAAATGAGTGGGTTAGTAACGAAGAGGGAGCACGCGAGATAGGTGAAGGACGGATAGGGCGCGATCAAGGGCGAAGAGAAGGGCGAAGAGAAGGGGTAAGGGAGGGGGGGGGGGGGGGGGGGGAAAAAAAAAACCAACCTGTTCAGTCCCATCCTCCTTGCGAGCAAGCTTCACCTTGCCCATGCTGCCAGCACCGATAGTCTTTCCAAGAATCCATTTGCCGGATTGGGTTGGAATAGAAGTTCTCGACGTCCTCTGCTTGGCCCCGGTGGCACGGGCGTCGGCGGCGGCCTGCATGACCGGTGGCACGGCGGCAGGCCCGTTAGTGTTCGCAGCAGTGGCGGCGGCCATGTCGCTGTTGTGGGAGGAGTGGTTGGAGCGGGTGCTAGCACGGCGATGAACGCCCTTAGGGTCGGCACCTCGGGAGACCGGGGGAGGGCGGTCTTCTCTAGAACTTCGCTTGGACTGATGAGCTACGTTCGAGGTTTCATAGTCTTGTTGAGGGAGGACGTCTTGGACTACACGGATGGACCCGGAACCTGAGTGTCGGCGACTGTGATGGCGTTGGGGATGGGAGGTTGAGGCAGATCGATGCGGGAGTGGGGCAGCGTGATTGTTGTTATTGTGATTGCTGATACTGTCGGTGCTCGGCGGCGTCGTGGTTGGGCGTGAACGTGTCGAGTGGGCTCGGGTGGGCTGGGCGTAATGATCAGACTGAGGCCGATGCTTCTGTTGCTGGTGTTGCTGTTGCTGTTGCTGTTGCTGCTGGTCTTGTTGTTGTTGTTGTTGATGATGATGATGATGACGATGATGGTGGTGATGATGATGGGAGTGGGTACGAGGTGACGAGGCAGTTGATGAATGACGGTCAAGATATTGCTGTTCAGTGGCAGGTATTGACATTGCTTTGTGACGGAGCGCCGGCGACCACGATACGCCAGACCAATACAGTACAGCAATTCAGGCAGGTGGTAGATCAAGTACTAGGGAGGCAAGGCAATCTGGTATGTAGGTATTTTACCTATTTTACCTCGTCGACCTACTGGCGACGCTGGTGACTGGTGGTACCTCTGAGTCCCTCTGAGTATCAGGTATCAGGTATCAGGTATCAGGCAGAGGCGGGCAGGGAGGTATTATTACCGGGTTAGTGGTTAGGAGAGGTCGATTCGACACCTAACAACCAAGGATGGGATGGAATGGTTCTGGGATGGGTAGTGTAGGTATCTAGTGGGAGGGTACCTCCACCCCGCTGTAAAACGGGGGAATGGGGGGTGCTAGTACCTCTTTGTTGTAGCGAGGCAGGGAGCTTGCCAGATGTACTACACTATGTACTACAAGCAGTAGACACGGGTGGGTGGGATACCTGGGCCGTAGCAGGGGCAGCTGGTGATTGGACTACGCGCGTAATGTGTGTGCTACGTTATGTACACTGGTTGATAGCTGGTAGCTGGATAACTAGCTCGATGACTAGCCTAGAGCAGTCTTAGTAGTAAGTAAGTAGTGTAGTAGGCAAAGTGCAAAAAAGTTCCGTCAGGTAGGGTTGTACGGGCCCGCGTTGTACGTTGTTGTACAGTAGAGGTGAATAAAAAAAGGGGGGATAGAAAAGATTGAAAGTGAAAAATTGGTCAACTGCTGTTGGAAGTACTGTATGTATCGACGGCCATCAATGGTCCGTCAGGGCAGACCATTGACCGGGAAAGAGACCCAGGTTCAAGATGATCTGGGCGAGTGAGCGAGAAAAAAAAAAAAAAAAAAATCACCACGCAACCCCCCTTTTTCTGATATTGTCCGCCCGCCAGATACATTCAATCCGGTGATGCTATGGCCGTATGATCTCTACACTACCTAGCCCACGACTGTAAGAGATATATTTACCTGTAAAAGTCTATTGATACTTTTCTACCCCTATTTTGTACCTGATCTTTTATTTCTTTATTTTCTTGACATATCACGATTGATCAATGTTATTATTTCTATCTGTAGTGTGGTAAGCATCTTAGAACACCGGCAAAGACAAACCTAGAATGCGAACCTTGAATCTTGATGGACCGCATTTATTTTACTACCTGTACATACATGTAGTACTTAGGTACCTCTTACCTTTACCTCTACTTAGTACACGTATGCTGCAGTTGAACGGGTACCAGCTAAAGATGCTAAAGAGCGCTAGTTAGTGTAGTGCTGTAGGTACCTTGACTAACGGCGGGGCCCACAGTACAGTTGTACAATATGTACTTGAGTATCCACAGAGGAACAGTGAACTTCATTCACCTTCCTTCCCACTGTATTATTGTGTGCACACGTAGCATGTGTAGGAGCATGTGTAGTGTAGTGTAGGTAATTATCATTACCTAAGGGCAAGGTGTACAGTCCAGTATTCTAATTCGTCAAATGAAGGTCAAGCCAACGAGATGGACAGGTACATGTAGGTCATATTAGTGCCTCAGAGGACAATTTCATGTTGTGTGTCCTTCTTTTTATTTTACATGCCTACATACATCTTAACCCTACTACCTACCACCTACATGTGGTGCAGTGTGGGCAGATATATTTACGTATGTACCTAGGTAGTACCTGTATCTCAAAATCTGCATCTACAGTGGACACCTGTGTAGATACATCCATGAAGGCTCATACCCGACCCGTAGGCACACTAAAATATCAGGCACTCAAGGTACCCGGGTACATACATGTAATATGTGTAGTATGGGAGGGGTACCTAGGCCACACCGGCTATACCCGTAGAGTAGATAGCCTGGAGGTATACTGGATACTTACTATAGAGGGGCTGCCGGTAGTCCAAGATATCTACATACTTGTAGTATAATACGACTTACATCTGCTCTCCTATTCCATTCCATTCCTTAAGACCAAGTGCATACGTACATGGGTGTCCTCTTCCTTGGTTAGGGAGTGATATCTTGCCGGCAAAGGACATAATAATTCTCGCTTCTTCACGTTACAGAATAATCCGGCTCTAGGGGGAAACAAATAGTTACAAGATGATACTACATCATCTTCACCCTCGCCTAATTCTCTCATTTCAAATGTCAGCTCTGGCAAGCAAGAGGAGAGGAGATGGGAATTGAAACCAAAGCTGCGCCCCTCCCGCTGACCAGGTTGGTACGGTGGATGCTTTGCGCACCCACCAAAGGCCAGCCATACTGTAAGCCGCATCGCACCCTGCTGAGCGATAGCTGGAAACTCTGTGATAGGCATTGGATATATTGTGGAGAGATTGGGCGGCCGTGCAGGAGGGGTCTTTTGACGAGGGTGCAGGCGATTTCATTTCCTTGTACGTGACAAAAAGTGAGTTAGACTTAGACAGACTTCCAAGGCGTCCCAGACATTGACTCCTGTTTGTCGAGCCTCGACAGATAGGATTTTCGCAGCCCTCAACATGAAACCCCTCTACCTTGTTGATGGTGCTATTGAAGACTCGGCACCCGTGGCATATGGTTACTATACGTGTTCCGTCTGATCCGACGTGTCTAGTGATTCCGAATCATACCGATCTCTTGTCGAAATGCATGATCGCCGTCGTATATGTCATGTCCCATGGTAGCAGTCCGAACGCTACGCTACAACACCTCATGTCTTGGTGAGGTGTAGGAGGACGGATTGAGACGTATGACGACATAAAAACGGCTGTCTGCTTCATTTGGACCAAGGCGAGATAATGTTGCATCGGCTGACAATGGTGAGGAGCATTATTGGCTTCTGGGTATGATTTCTTGGCGCACCTGTTTAGCGATATGTGCCATTTCCTATTCGGGCTTTCATGATGACGAAGTCTGGACGGGGCCAACTTAAAATAAAAGCATTGGCAGCCTTTAGCCTAGTGCCCACTCCCTACTTGTAGTAAAATCAAGGTCATTGATTCTGCTGTGTGTGGTCGTTTAAATCTTGTAATAAGGAAAGACGGAAACTTGACATATCTATCTACCCTCCATCGTGTGATCTCTACGCACACGCAGGTACCTTTCCTTGTCTTTGATATCTTTGTCTTTAATATCCATGTCTTTGATAAAGCCTATCAAGCTAGGTGCCTTCTAACCTTCTAACCTACTGTGGTGTACCTATTGCACAAGTGGCGCGCGTGGACGATGTCCAGTCGGCTGTTTTAGCGACCTTGCAAGGAAATGCTCGCCCCACTCAGATAAGTTCCGGGCTGGGGTTATCAGGTTATCAGGTTATCAGGTTCAAAGGACAACCTTGATAGTATTGTATCATCTTCACGAAGCGTGCTACCATATGCATCGTAGAATACCTTGAGTGCCTGGTCTAGGGGTTTGAAGTACTTCCCTGTCGAGGTGGTTGCTATATCCCGTCCATTGTCCCAATACTCTCAACACGCAATCCCCGTTTGTCAGATGATAGACCTATAAGGCACCTTACGCGCTGCCGAGGCCCAAATGTCCTACAAACGAAACCGTGCGCAATTCGAAGCCGACCTCCAAGCCCAGCAATCCCCATATGTCCTCTTCGGTACCCCACTACCACCTCTCGACCCCGACGTTCGCGATGACGGCTCCTACGTCCCCGTCTGGAAGCAGGAGGTGAGAGATGAGCACGGCCGGAAGCGCCTGCACGGCGCCTTCACCGGCGGATTTAGCGCCGGTTACTTCAACACCGTCGGCTCTAAAGAAGGCTGGACGCCTTCGGCCTTTGTGTCGTCCCGATCAAACCGCCGCCAAGATGACGGCAAGACGTCACAGCAACGCATAGAAGACTTCATGGACGAGGAAGACCTGGCGGATGCAGCGGAGGCTGAAAAGCTACAGACTGCGAGGGGATTTGCCGGCCTGGGCTCTACCGAGGATAATGGCATTGCACGGGGTGGCCTGGCGGACCTCTTTCGAGTCCAGGGAGATACTATGGGCGTCAAGCTTCTAAGGCGCATGGGATGGAAAGATGGGCAGGGTATCGGGCCCAAGGTGCGCCGGAAAGCTAGACTTGAAATCGCCACCAAACTTGGTGCTACGCAAAATGTTGGCGATACCTATCTCTTCGCACCTGACAACGTTTCCATGATCGCCTTCATTAGGAAAACGGATCGTAAAGGCCTAGGATATGAGGGCGAATCGAGATTAACGCCGATTGGGAACGCCTCTAAACCGGAAGCTGGTGAGAGCTCCGATGAAGATACACTGGGCGCACCGTTACGACGGCCAGGGCTATTGAAAAAAGAAAAGAAGAATAAGTTCGGCAAAGGGAGCATTGGAATAGGAATTTTAAACGATACCGGATCTGATGATGAAGATCCATACGAAATTGGCCCCAAGATATCCTATAACCGGGTAATAGGGGGAGACAGGAAAAAGAAGAAAAGTGGCACGACGACGGCCAACCCAGCACTTGGCGCCGTGCCGGTATTTAGATCGAGAAAGAATATTCTTGCGAGGGCGGGCAAAAGTTTACGGAAATGCCACGACGGCCGTCTGCCACTAGACGGATTCGTCTTTGGCACTGAAGAAGACGCTCTGACGTCCTCCATCGATTCGGCGGATAGATATCCGCCTCCAGAGATACCACTAGGCTGGAAACCCAGCAAAGAGCGCAAGGCAGAGGTAGAAAACGCGAATTACATATCCACAGCAGACGCTGCAAAGGCATCCAAACTTGATCCCAAATCGCGCGCGGCCCTTCTAGGCGAGGCGCAACTACCCGGCAAATCTGTGTTCGACTTCCTATCCGCCGAAGCCCGCGAGCGTCTCGCTTCTGCAACAGGCAAGACGAACCTGCCGCCGGCGCTAGGTGAAGTGCCTGCCGGGTTCGCGCTCACCGAGGCTGAGAAGCAGCAGGAGCTCCTGCGCCAGCTCCCCGAGCTCGACAAAATGACGGCGGTCGCGGCCATCACGCGCGGAGCCAGCGGGTCCGGACCCGTGCCGTACGCGGATAATGAGGAGAAACGCAGCCGGTACCGCGCCTACCTCGAGTACGTCGCGGGTTTCACCAAGACGATCCCATCGAAGCCAGCAAGCATGAAGACGCAGGACTGGGCGCGCGAATTGAACGAATTCGTCAGCTGCGCGCGCATCTTCAAGCCTATGACCGGCCTCATGGCCTCGCGATTCACGACGTCTACCGCGAAACTAGCCGTGGGAGGAAAAGGCGATGACCTCATCCACACCCCCGAGAAACCCAAGGATCCGGCCGAAGAGGCGGCTAGATTGGGAATGTATGGCACCATGACGCGGTCCGTTAAGGATTTCTACCCCACGAGACTCCTCTGTAAACGCTTCAATGTCCGCCCTCCCGCTCATGTCCAGCCTGACGCCGATCTTGACGCCGAGACGGGTAATAAAACTTCGTCTACGGTTAGCGGGATGGGTATGGCAGCAGCAGGAGGGGGAGCGATGCTCAGCGAAGGCGCCGTGACGCTCGATGAGCTCATGAGACAGGCTCAGACTGCCGCTACTCTCGAGGCTAGTACCGCAAGCCAGGACGCTGCTAGAGAGAGCGGCATAGGCGATAGCCATTCTGAAACTACGCAGCAGCAGGCTCCGCTCAAAGTCAACGCGGACGTCAACGAGGCGCTCGAAGGCAAGCGTGCGCAAGAGGAGGTGCTGAGAGCTATTTTTGGTGATAGTAGTGACGAGGAGGATTAGTCAGTCGGTTAGTGATGAGCTATGGAGATGGATGGTGATATATTTATACCCCTGATTGAAGACGAAGAGTACAACATAAATCTACTCGTCTACCCTCGCGCGTATTGTGATGATTCGTACGGTTTAAAGATTGGTAATAGTTTTTCTGATAATAAATATTCGACGAGCCCCTCATTGCATTTAAATTTACATCACAAGGACGTTTAGCATGCGCCGACTCTATTCATTACCTCTAGCTATATACACCCACCCCATCACTAAGCCTTCTAAGAATGCGCAACACAATTCATTCCCGATTAATCTAGGTGCTAATGCGTAGGTTTGGATATAGGCGCAATGATGCCCTGTTTAATGATGACACGCGGCTTCGTGGCCTCCTGGAACGACTGCTTCGTCATGAACTCGGGGCCGATAGGCAGCCGTAGACTGCGCTCGTACTGTGCCCTGCTCTCGTATTGATGAGGGAGTTGGGAGGCGAGATATTTATCATTCTGTGGCATCTTTGTTAGAACAGAGTTGTTATGGGTAGACGGATGATAATATGGGGAAGGAGAGGTGAAGACTAACCTTCTTGATGCGTTTCTCGTTAATGATGACCCTATCCTTCTGGAAATCCTTGCGAGAGTCGGGCTTTACGCCCTCCCTTTTTGTAAAGAACCTGCGCTGGTTCTTCTCGCGTTTCGTGACACCTTCGCCAACCCACTATAAAGAAGCAAGAGATTAGTACTCTAGAGTCATCTAATGAAATAATACACTTGGCGCGTAGTTACTTACGGAGCCCCAACCAGGTAACGTCGTCTCGACGGTCTTCTCATCGTCTTCGGCGATAGCAGCGTCCTTTTCAGCCTGGAATTCAGCCTCGAAAACATCCAGGCCCCCAAAAGCTCTTTCGATGAGCTCCTGTTCTCGGAACTGAACAGGCATATGCTGCTCTTCGTCGCCTGAGGAGTACTCAGCCTGCATCACATCGCCCTTCTCTTGCGCTTTGGTCTTTGCAGGTGCTGGATTCGGAGGTTGCGCAGATACAGCTACAGAGTTGATGTCGATCTCCAATACGTCCGCGCTAGGACCTGTCTTTTTACCTTTTCGTTTCTTTGAGGGCACAGCCACCGTGCTCCACGCGCCGGCCGTCTCGTTTACATCAGAATTTTGAGGAACCGAAGCTGAAAGAACTTTAGATCGACTCGCAGTTGGCTCCTGTATGTTGGCCGTATCCTCTTGAGCCTGGCCTGCCTTTACCGCTTTTGATTTCTTGCTTGGTTTACTACTCTTGAGTGCATGTTTCGAGTCAGCTGGCTGACCGAATGTCCGTCTGCCAACATCCTCAGTGCCATGGTCGGATTCGCTCAGATCCTCAGCATCTGAGGCGAGCTCCCGTCTCATATCAGCTATCAGCTCATCATTCTGCTGTTTCCGTCTTGCCTCAGCCTTTCTCATAAATTCCATTTTCATGAGTTTCGACTTTGGCTCGGAATCTTCCATGTTTTCGACTTCCTTGAGTTGTCGCAGAAGCTTTACCCTTTCGTCAACGTCGGAACCAGCTGAGCCATCCGAGTCGTCAGATTCCTCGTCTAAGCCCTTATCTCCTACCTTTCCTTCGATACGGCGACGAAGCTCCTCATCTCGTCTCGCCATCTCGGTGACTCCCATACGGACGTCTTCATCCCAAGCGGCTCGGCCATTTTTATTGGCCTGCTTAGCCCATTTGCTCTCGCGATGTCGTGCTCCCATTCTCTCCATCGCACGCTGGCGATCTAGAGTCTCTCGCTCGTCCTCACTATCGATCTCGCCAGACGCAGCCATAATCTCCCGCTCTTTGATTTCGTCCCTTTCCCTCTGCCTTCTGTGTACACGATGATAAGCCTTAGACTTGATCTTTTTGATGCGCTTCGCTCTAGCTTCTTCCCTCGACTTGAGCTCTCTCTCGCGGCGTTTTTGTTGCAGCATGGCCTTTCTAGAGATGGTTTGGCCATCTTCATCGACTACGACAGCCTTTTCCTTTGGTTCAGCCGTTAAACTTAGGCCGCTTTCTTCCATAATAGCCATGATAGTATTTTCGAGCTCTGTTCCAGCAACCTTCTGATTCAGTGGAGCAAGTTCGCTGTTGTTGTGACGAGCTAACCCTGTCTCGTGTTGAGGTAGAGGGAAAACGAGACTAGTATCTGCCCTACGCATAGCTTTGACGGTGTCAAGCCAGCGACCGAGGGATTCGTTTGTCTTCTCATACGCAACTTCACGATCAAGTTTCGCTTGTGCGCGTCGTGCCAGGGGAACCTCGAGCTTTTGTTTCTTACTAGCTCGTTCATCTTTAGTCATGATTTTGAGGGAATTTTTGAGCTCCGAGTCTTTTATGCCTAAAAGACCTAGTTCTTTGAGGCCGAGTTTAGGTTTCGAGGTTATGGTCTGGGCCTCGTCCTCCTTCGTGTCCTCAGCTCCTCCAAACTGCGATACCCAACCATTAATATCTGCCTCTTCCTCATCATCTGACTCGACATCGGACGATTCATCTCCAGAGTCCTCATCTTCGACTTCTGACTCGTCTTCGTCTTCCTCTGGAGCGTCATCATCATCATCCGACATTGACATATCAAGAGCATCGGCAAGATCTATAGCATCTGATCCAAGTGACGCACCATCGACATCGTCAATATCTTCATCTTGATCATCATCAGAGTCGTCCTACACCCACAATTAGCCATGTTAGCAACTGAAATTCCAGACCTGCTTGGGCTCAGCTTACCTCCTCTGCTTGCTTCTTCTTCTTCTTCTTGCCCCCCGGAAATTCGAAATTCTGGAACCGCTCCTCGTCGCTTTCGCCAAAAGCCTCGTCACTGTCGATCTCCTCGTCATCCTCCTCGTCCACTGCGTTCACGCGCCACGAGTTGCCAGAGCTATCACTGCCATACTCGACGTCGTCATCTTCGTCCCGCCGAGCACCACGACGCATTTTCCGTGGAGGAGCATCATCATCTTCGTCATCTTCGTCGTCGTCGTCGTCCCGGGCGTGCTTCCCATGTGGTGTACCGTCGTTCAAATCAGCGTCGAGCTGGCGATATCGTGGGGTGCGCTTTTGCTGCTCGCCGACCTCTGCCAATGCAGCTGCATAGGCATTCATAGCCTTGCTATTCGCTTTCGTCTTGGACCGCTTGTTTTTGCCCTTGCCACCACCATTGGCTGCAATGAGCGGTCGCCCATGTGCTTGACGACCAGGCATTGTGGATTCTTGTCGCTCTTTCGATCGTAGATAATATGGTAAAAGGTTGTGTTTTTGTCACTTCTCGAAATATATATAACCAAAACTACGCAAGCGCAAGCTCACCCGATCTGGTCTAGAAATGGCGACCAGCGTAGGAGCATACCTCAGGTCCATAAGAGGTAGGTGACCTCGATTTTCTTATACCGATAGATCGATTACCAGAACTTTTTCCTTATCGCCATAGTGGGGGAGCTCTTATCAATGCTTTATCCAGCTAGCGGCCGTTCTAGTGGCCATTGGCAGCCGATACGACCCACTAAAACAACAGGGTTCATTCAAACTAGTCGACTTGTTGAGAATGGGATTTTCGTATCGTGACTAGACGGCTGTCTTGTCCGTCAATGTCGACATAAGACATAGCGAAACGTGCATCACGCGCGCGACTCAATCTAACTCTTGATCGGTATCTCGGCAAAGAAGGACACGCCACAGTGTCGAATTTCTCAAACGGGAGCGGACGGCAACCATTCAACGGACACGAAGCGGACACGAAGCAGACAGAAGATAAACGAGGAGGCAGAAGAAGAGCGGGGATAAGAAGCCAGGATGCAGCCGACATTAGCACTCTTGAAGCGGTATCGCAAGTTGCCGCTGACGACCAAGGACATTAAGAAGGGCTTCTACAAGGGCACACGCACTGGATCCATGGGTCGGCATACCAAGTACGGTGGTTACGTTATTGAGTGGGATAAAGTGCGGACCTATGTTGTACCTGCTGGCCTTGATACCTTCAAGGTATGTTCTAGTTTCCTATTTTATTTTATTTTTAGATTTTTTTCGTCCCTTTCGTCCCTCCACGCCTGAACGTAACTAGCCGCAATATCAAATCAATGAAGGGCGGCCAATAAGTCGATTTTGGTCCATTCTTTATCCCGTCACTCATGTAGGGAGAGTAGAGTGGAGGAAAGCGCTGGTTAGAAAGGGACGGGCAGATAAATAGAAAATGACAAGTGGGAGGGAAAGACGCGTAGAGTCTCGGGAAATATTTCACTCTCAGATCATTACCGTGGATGCGGATGCTAATCTTGTCTCCCTTACTACAGCTAACGCCCTTCATTACCGCCAAGATGGAGCCCACGAGGGGGCGCTATGAGGGCTATCGCCTGGGTCCCAAGAGTCCTGAATTATATCTGGATCGATGGAAGTCCGAGAATGGATTGGACTAAATGTAGTCACCAAGTCTAGCGATAAGACTAAACTCCTCCCTACCGCCGAGCACGCGGTTAAACCGTCCAGAAGTAAAAGGGCAGTAACGCTGTATGATGAGAGAGCATCAGATGGCATAAGGCTAGGAACTCTCCGTGACGGAATCGAAAATAGGACGCCAACCCCTCGGTGCCGCAGTCAATCGAACTCTGCAAATGTACTATATGGACGTGTATATGCTCAAGAATATGTAAACAATGTATCACCATCACCAGAGTAGAACTCCAAGAAGGTGCGAGAAAACTATCATGTTCAGTTTATTAATAATACATAAGAGATACAAACGAGGGTATACAAAGTAAGGGAATAAGAAAAAAAAATATTCCAAAGACTTGGGTATCATGTCTTGCTACGCTTCCACCTAACAGGGCCCGTTCTCACAGCAAAAATTTACTAGGCCCTAAGCAATCCTATCCGGCACGGCTATCACGCGCTCCCGTCAATGCCTGTCCTCGCTACTATTAGACATCAACATGTTCGAACTTAGTCTATTAACTCGGTTTTTTTTCTGGTAGTCCGCAAGCAACTCGTCATACGGAAGAGAACGGCCGGAGACACCGCGCTTAGCCGCCATACTATGGCTCTTGCAAGCCAAGGAGCCTGCACACGGTTGTCTATTTGAAAGCAGAACACCGCACTGTCTCTCGACATCGACATGTTCTACATCTAAATCTATGGTTAATAAGGGCCCAGCATTGCAGGATCTTGCTAAATTGTGGCGTATTGAATAAATACCTTTAAGCTTGAACGTCTCCTCGCTATCCCCCTTAGTATCACTATTTGTAAGGCTGGCGCTTGTGGGAGGAGTGGCTAGAGAACTGATAGCTAGCGGTGTTTCCCCTTCCTGTCCGCTGGCATTTTCTTTCTCTAGAGAGTGTAGCTTATCAGCACCACCATTTGTATCCGGACCAGGCCTCGTCACTACATCGGTGTGAGTAGCAAACACATCATCGATTCCCGGGCCTAAAGATGTTGGGCTCGCAACTCGCGAGGACTGATCCATCGTCGAGGTCAAGGTAATCATGCTAGCTGTTGCAGCTTTATTGCCCAGGCTAAACGGCACGGCAATCCCACCGACAATCGGCCGTTTTCCGGTAACCCCGGTTGAGGGCGGTACGTAATGAGGACTCAGCAAGTCGCTATTTGAAGGTAAAGGTGGCTCGGTGGTGTCTTGGGGTAATTTCCCCTCCCTCTTAGCCATCAGAATTGCGATGGGAGTGTTCGTATCGATGTTTCCACCCGAGGTCTGGTTTTCATCTTTAACAATCTTCGTTTTCGAACGGCTCCGAGCAGTTGAAGGCCTCCGACTCGTCACACCACGCTCCTGCCTCTGGAGGTTCGATGGGGAGCGTGCGCCGTAGCCCTCTTGTTTCGTGACAATTTTGACTTCCGGGACCTTATCGGCTTCTTCTTCTCTCTGCATTGTCATCTCATCGTGCTTTGAGCCCCAGAGAGACCATAAAGCAAGACCCATACTCTTTCTCCTCCTCCCTGCCACAAGAGAGCCGGCAGCCTTGCGCCTCGCGGCCAGAGCGCTTGGAGGTGGCGTCTCGCCATCGAATCCTTGATATCCGGCTCTCATCTCCTTGAGCCGCTTCTTATGAACTTTACCACGAGTGACGTCAAAGCGGCTATCCCATTGACGACGCGCCTCGAGCCACTTCTTAACTGGCCCTTCCTTGATGACACCAATCTCATTAGGATCAAGAGTGCATGCTGGAAGTTCCGCGGCCGATTCTAGAGGCCTGATGACACCATGCCGACTCACTCGCTGCCGAATCATATGGTTCTTGAATGGTGGTAAAGGGTCACCGGCTTTACCAACCTGAGGTTGCCCAGACTTCGACAATCCAGTGTCATCCTTATCTAGTGCTTCCACGCCCTCAGAGGAGTCGGAACTAGAGATAACGGAAATTTGATCATCGTCCAGTATCTCGATTTCAGTCTTTTGGGCTCTTGCTAAGGCCCAAGCTCCGAACTGTGCAATCGATCGATACATGTACTTGGCCGGTCGTGTGAAGCTTAGTGTTGGAGCAACATGGCACAAATCGTCCCATATCTGAAGCTGGACATCAGTTGGCTTGAACCGCGATATCTGCTCCCGCGTAATTTCATCCATGTGGATATCTCCGGGGGGGTATTTCTCTGGATCCGCACACTTATGAGCTAGGTATATCTGCTCGTCTCGAAGAATCTCGCCGCCACCAGTCATGATGAGCAATGGTGGTAGGCCACCAAGCGAAGGCTGCAGGATAGGGCTAACTAATGGATGCGACAACAGCTCATTGGTTGTGTACATCTTGATTTTGTTAGATTGAATAAATTTCCCCCAGAGTATGAAGCATCTCACCTGAATTTGATCTTTTAGTACGACTTCTTTTCCATCGATATGTATACTAAGATACGTGGTTTCTACCCGGCTTTTGATAGATGGCTCAGCATCTTGATCATGTTTAGACTTGACACCTTTTGACGTTTGTTCCTTTAATGTAGCATATTCGTCCGCATTTAGAGGTGGCCAGGAGGCTGATGGCTTGTGATGAAATCCGTTGGAAGGGATGTAGTCTAATGGGCAGTCACCGGAAAGACTTGGAAAGCTATGGGTCAAATCGACCCACGGTGAGATCAGGATAGCACCAGCGGGGAGAGGCAATCCTCGATCTCTTAGGGTGACTAGAGTACTCAAAACCATGCCACCACCAGCCGAGTCCCCGGCGAGGATAATGGTGGATGGGTCTTGAGTCTTGAGCAGGTGCAAATACGCTGCTAAGCAGTCCTGCAAGCCACATGGGAAGGGGAACTGAGGAGCCAGTCTATACTTGGGTGCGAAGACTCTGGCTTTGAGTTTCCGAGCATGTCTCTGCATCTGATATCTATGCTCGTCGACGCTTCCGAAGAAGTACCCACCACCATGGACGTACAACATGACCCGTTTACAGGAATCGTCGCCTGACTTGACGCGCTCGTTATAGTCAGACCGCATCTCAATCCATTCAGCCTTCAGAGGGCTCTCTGGTCGTCTCCATTGCCACCAATTCTTCCCGCCAACCTTACTAACACCGTCGGGGCCTAGTTGTTCTTGCAGATAGTTTGCCGATTTAAGGAGGGTCTCCTCTGAGATGTCATCCTCCTTGACCTTCACCCATTGTGGGTGCGGAACCCATTGAGATGTGAAAGCCTGCAATTCCTCGACGGTGTGCTGAGACGCGAAAGATAAGAATGATTTGATTAGGTGTAAACCTTCATCGTATGACAAATGTGCTGTTGGTCGTTCACGCAAGGGCTTGCGATTGAGGTACTACAGGCACCAAGAACCGCGTTAGCAAGAATTAGCGAGGGGCATCGGTCCTTCGACCTACAGTAGAGTAGAATAAAATAAAATAAAACGAAATAGCTTTAAAGCGGACAAACAACTGCTAGCGGCTACGAGTCTTAAGAGAATATGGTGACCTAGTAACACCTACATGTGACAAAAAGGTCGAAAGCACAGTGGGCGTCACCGCCATGGAAACTGTAGCAGTATTCATAGCCGCGGACTTGAGCGTCGACGACTCTAGGGGTAGCTACCGAGAGTAAAGCAAAACGCGCCTTTCAGAACATAATGGATTCGAGGGGATTGTTTTGTCAGAAGTGAAACCAAGCCGGAGCAGCATCTCTCAATGCGTCCAACGCGGTTGACACTATTTAATAAAGGCTGACTGGGGATCTTATTCAGGAGATTATGGGGTGATGTCATTACCGACTGGTTTCTCAGCCGAATAGGCTTAGCCGAGTCCGCTGCACTGCCTAGGTACCTAGTCCCAGGGAGCGTCGGTGTTGGTCTAGATTGCTACACCGGCGTGCCTCTGCATCAGGCCAATCCCGTTGTTATACTAGACCGTTCGGTAATAATTTTGTTTTGAATGACCAACAATCAATTTCATATACATTTAATATATTGATATTGGGAATTCCAGAGGTAATCTCAGTTCGTTTTCGTCTTCTCGTTCGTGTAAGTTCCATGTACCTGGCTTATACTCTAAGTATTTCGGATAATTAATTACATAGTATTCCCTTCTAAGGCACCACCTACACCTTACCCCAGACCTAGCTGACCTAATTAGGTTGTTGTGTTCTAGATCCAATGCAGGACATCTTAATGAAGCGGTGAGGCTTGGCAGAATCACAACCAGGGTCAAAAAAAAATAGCCCCTCCATCACCAAGAGGGTCCAAAGTGTATAGAGCGACCCTAGGGGAAAAGTTATTAAACTGCCATTTCACCATCTATACCAAATCCAACATTCGAAATGGCCTCTGTATCCGTGGAAGGGCCTTCGCCCGGTACGTAAATGATCAAACCAGTCCCTCTATCCTCTCCGATCCAAGTTTCCATAGCAATACCCAACAAATAACCCCGCTATCGCACCTCACAGCAAACCATGTTAACTAACACTCGACATATCTCGTCCCCCAGAAACCCGACAACAGCAATTCGAGCAAAGCGTCGCCATATCCCTCCACCTATGGCAATCCCTCACAATTGCCGTGCAGAATAACTGGGGCGGCCCGGACTCATCTGATAAGAGGGATTGGCTAGCCGGTGTTATCGTCGATTTGTTTCCCAGCTTTGTCGACCTAGCCGCAGCGGCCGTTGCCAACGCCCCCTCGCAGAATAACGCAAAATCTCAGAGCAAAAACCTTCCCGATGAACCCATCACAGAAGACGTAGAAGAGACGCTGCTACAAGTCATGTTCGACGAGTTTGAGGCCAATGTCGACGATCAGTCCGAGGCCGAGGTTGCCGACCGTATCATGAAATGCCGGGCCCAGTGCGCCGTGGGGAACTTTGCGCTTGTTGAGGAGTTGAGAGCACGCTGGCTTGAGACCAAGGGCAAAAAGATCGTAGCACAAGCCGCAGCAGATGAGGACCAGGATACCGATTGGGAGAGCGGCAGTGACGATGAAGACGACGACGGCGAAAGGAATACCGATGTTGATATGAACGATGCCCCTGCCTTGGTGCCCGTTGTTCCGAAGACAAAGCCGCAGCCCGAGATCGACGAAGATGGGTTTGAGAAGGTCTCGAGGAAGAAGAGGTGATGCATGGTGGGAGACATAGACAATGCCACATGAATGATGCACAGATGACGAGTGCAACCCCCAACTTGACGGACAACTGTCTATTACTGGAGGTCTGCGGAAACGAGAATATACAGAGTCGCGGAAGAAAGGAGCAAAGTTATTATAGCCCCTACCCAATTCAAACATGAGAACACCCAGAGACGCCGGCGACAATTCATCAAAACCATATCGTTACGTTCAACCACTACAACCTTTCGCGCGCGCGTCTGCATCCTGTATAAGACCGCATCCTGTTTACTCCCATTCCTCATCGTCACTGTCATCACTATCATCATCACTATCCTCCACCTTCCGGGAATCCTTGGGGCTATTGGGTGCCTGGCTAGGATTGCCAGAAGCAGCGCCCACCACATCGTAGCTAGTGTCGCTATCGGCCTGTGACTTCTCATCGTTTGACTTGCGAGGCTCGGAAGGTTTTAGGTGCGTTGACTTGTCGGTGGGCGGGTGAATCGTTTTCGAAGACTCGGCCGAGCCGGGTCTTGGGATCTTGCCCGTCGGCTTGCTAGGGGGGGCCTCATCTTCGGACTCCTCCTCCGAGTCCTCATCTGAGTCCTCCTCCGACTCTTCGTCTGACTCCTCGGTCGGGCTGGGCTGCTGGATCTTGTCCGTAGGCCCGGTAGGAGAAGGTTTGCTAGGAGAGGGCCCACTTGCGGAGGCTTTGCTAGGAGACGGTTTGCTAGGAGATGGCTTGCTAGGAGATGGCTTGCTAGGGGAGGGTTTGCTAGTAGTGGGCTTGCTAGGGGGGGCTTCGTCTTCCGACTCCTCATCCGACTCCTCATCACCCCATCCGATCTCTTCTTCCGTTGACGCGGCTAGATTATGTAACATATTAGCATAAGTAGGGTAGATAGGTAAAAGGACAGTATAAACCCACCTTTCAGTAAATCTCGACGACGGGCATCAGCCGTCTCAATACTGTGTCTCAAGAAATAGTAGCGCTTCCAGAAATCGGCATAGGGGACCCGGTCCGGCACAAGCTTCTCCATATTAGCCCGTAGCTCGGGATATTTAGCCAGATCAGCACTGATATTGTCCGTCTTTGCATTGGCGTCGAAATCCTTGGCCCATGCCGTAAACTCGGTGGTAGCGGGGTCCTCAGTGAAACTCTTCTCGGTTGTGTGCAAAACATGAAGTTGTGCGTCGTACCGCGAACTATGGATCACACGTTTTCCAGAATCGTCCTTACTCTCGAATCGACTACCACTCCCCTCGGCACCCGAAGCCTCAGGCCTCACGGTAATGGCATCCCGGAAGAAATCCCGAATATTCGATCCGAATTTTAGAAGTGCCTCGTCAGCCGCGTCCTCGGCTCGTTGGAGATCCTTCAGTCGAATAGCAGCTTCGCTCCGCAGGCGAGAGATGACCGTTTCGGGGTCTTTGGCTGAAGTGTTGTCGGACGAAGACCCAGGGGCCCTCGATGCCGTAGGCGTCGTCTCGGCGTCTTTGTCCTTATCACCGCCTTGTTCAGTTTGTTCCGTCGTGATGGGAGCCGGTGCTTGCCTCAGCGAGAGAGCACGGGCCCGCAGGGTAGCGAAACCCCTCGAGGCGTCGGCACCGAGAGACGTGACTTCCTGGCTCGCTTCGCGGTATACGGACTCGCCCTGATAACGAAGGTGGTGTTAGACTAGAGTTCTTGCTTTATTTGTGCCACGATTCTCGTTTTATTGCATACCTGCTTGACTACCTTCTCCACGGTACCGCCCAGCCAACTGCCCCAGCTGCTGCTGGAGAAAGCTCGGTATGCCTCCTGAAGATCCTCATTGAGAGTCGACTCGGGTTTTCGGTCTGAGGACTGGCCGTTGTTGTTGGAGCCGCTGTCCTCTTTTGGTAGAGACTGCTCGACGATGTGATCGTAGGCGAGATCCATGGTTATAATATTAATTTCGACGAGCTGAGTTGATCGATGTCACGTCCGGTGATTTTGGGTTTACGATGGGGACCCGATGAGCGGGAGGACTTTGAAGCCACCACGATCCAACTCGTAAATCGTGCCAAGGTGATATATATAGGTCAGCAAGATAGGAATAATCCGCCTAGATGATGTTGGGTAGTAGTTCTTCAGAATATTGTTTGTCTCAGTGGACCGACTCAGGCCATGTGAACAAAGGCAAAGGCCGGTGTTGAGGTGACGAGGCTGATGATAATGATTCGTTGACGTACAAATCACCTCGTACCATTGAAACAGGCGGTACACCAGCAGTCGGTCGGTGGTATCAACGGCCTAGAGAGCTCCCCCTCTTCACCCTTTCCTGTTTTGGCTAGTACCCACAAAGCCTAAATGGAAGTCAGTGCTTCTCGTCAGTGGCTCTCGTCAGTGGCAATCAGGGTTCAACCTACTAATGCGGGGAACCTTGAGTGGACTTGGACATGACGGGCTGGTCCTTGATGGTAGTAGTATCAAAGGAGTGGTCAATTAATACAGAGCACAGTTGCAAATCAAAGATCAAGATAAAGTCACAGCGTAATAGGAGGTCGTAATGTTGTGTGAAAAGATCTAGAATAATAATAATAATAATAATAATAAATATAAAAACATTAAAAAAAACAGATATTCTCGGACCAATGGACCTACCTAGGTGCGCGTTATTGCACCTAAATCACTAAAAATTCGGTATCCTTGACGTTTGCCTGGCCTCCAGGAACGAGAGTTAACATAGCTTGTCAGGTCTCTCATCTCAAGGAAAACCATAATCTCATCCGGAATGATATCGTCGTCTAATCCGTCTCTTTAAATAAGGACGGACTATGCAAGTATGGTGGCTCGCTAACCCCTCACATGTCATTTACAAGGTATTTCAACACCCATTCGACCGGAAGCTAGGTCACCCTTCCTCGATCAAATAGTTTCTACGTATCGAAAACGTGCACAACTAAAAATTGCCTTGACAAGTGGCGTCCTTCCTTCAATGCTACCTCATCTACCGATTGGCTTTGGGCTTTGGCCAAACGGTCGGATAGCCAAAGGACTAGGTTAGTTCTAGGCAGTACTAAGTAAGTGGTGAGACACAGTGGTCGTATGCACGTGTTTCTAAAACCCCGGTAGTATTTTTTCTCGGGGCTCGATTCGGGTATCGCCATCGACGAGCTACTGGACGGGCAGTAACGGCATTGTCTTGATCTCCTTGCTTAGAGTCAGGGACGGGAGGAGGGGCAGCGGATCGACTCTCCCCTAGTACGCCGCGGCGGTCTGGGTATTGGCAGCACATTACACTACACGATTCCAATAAAATGTAGGTACTATAATCTGAGTGCATCATCAGAAGCTCTTCTTCAAGGATCGGATGCCCCCATTCTCTTGACGACATGCAGATGCGACACACGCTAACCACAGTCCATGGCGTATTCGGCTGCGTGAAGAGGCTGGCTCTGAGCGACTTTATATTGGCAGGTATTGGTTCTACAACAGTCGGAACCTGATTCGACGGCGTGGACCGGTCTCGGAAATATCGCAGCTAACCTCCAGGCTCCTATGCGTGCTGCGCGCGTAGATACAGATAGCAGCATAAATCTGCATAAGAACGCATTACCTGTCGCCTAGAGTCCGCCGCGCCTGGCGTACCAGGCTGACCGCCCCCATTTTATGCTTGTCAACTGTATCTTTCACTGGTTACTTGGAATTTCGATGCTAGCAATTTCGAAGGACCATCACACTGTAGCAGGTCAACGTGTTCGTCAAAATAATATTGCGAGTATTCGGGTGCAGCACTAACCTAGGTTAGTGCATCTCTGTCGTTCGGGGATGATGCCGATTACCTGCTTGTTTTGAGTCATACCGAAAATCTGATTCTGCAGCATTTATACAGTACCTGTATCGTATACACCGAGGTATGAGGCCCCATCTGCATCATAGATGAACCAGAAATACCTATCCGAATCACCTACCAGCAATAGAATAAGTACTGTACTACTAGGTGTTTAGGTTAGTACTTACTAGGTAAGGTAGGTGGATATGCCTTTTTGTTCCCCGTCATATCATACCTCCTCGAGGTAGTGTACTACATGTAGTGTAGTAGTTCCTCACTGCTCTATTCATGTAGCGTTGTATCATCTTTAGCGCACCGCATTGCACCGCACTTCCAGCTGAAGGATATACATAGTAGAGGTTTCGAAGAGTCACCATGCTACTAGTGCAACTAGCAGTATAGTAGGTAGTGATGTAAGACAGGCCTTGAAAGTGGTCAGTATTATGAACCCAGCAGTGTGTAATCTTTACTTCCAAAAGGGTTGGTGTGAAGCGAATCAGTGCCAATCCACTGGCGTCGTTACATGATGAACCCTCCCCTCCCATCCCCTCCCCTCCATTATGTGGGCGGCGATCCAGACAGGATCCAGACAGGATCCAGACAGGCCAACCACCGCTTTTAACACCCGATAGGACGCAGAAACATGTACATGGCGTAGTAATGAGGTACTATGTACCACATCATGCACATCTGTACTGCCCACAGACTCAACCAGTCACCATAGCAAGTCCCGACGACCTCGCAGACAGTTGACCGCATCGCATGCCATGTTACTAGTAGCAGGCAGTAGTCGTCCCGGCGTAATCGAACCCGCTATGTCCGAGAACGACCGGGGCTACACCCTTGTCTCAAACCTCCCCCCACACCTGCCCACCTCTCTCCCACCTTATCCCAACAGGTCCTGCTGAAGGGCTGCTCGGGCTGCTATACACTGCTATACAGTGGTACAACCGCCCAAGCTCTAATTCTGGCTAGCTTACAAATCGGATTTTTGCCCGCTGACTTCTGGCCTTCTCCATCCATTTCCTTCTGCCACTGGGGCCTTGGGACCAATTGTCCAACAACCCACCCGCACTCTCACGCCTCTTTCGTGTAATGCACAGTAGGTTACGCTAGGAGAACTAGGAAAACTAGGAAAACTAGGGAAAAAGCCAGAAGACGCATTGCGTTCGCCTGCCTCCGCCCTGCCCGTCTGCTGCCCGTCTGCTTAGCTTCCATCTGACTGCGCAAATCCATCTGACAAGACATATCTGACAAGGGCCAACAGCGGCCAACAGCGGATCGCCTACCCGACAACGGTTAACCGTCAAAGAGTCGCCCCCTCCCCTCTTCGAGACGGCAGAGAGGAAAGCTATGTCAACTACATACACCTACACACTACACTACATAGCACAGCATCAGGATTAACCGCCCACCGAACCACCGATATCCGTCTTTAGATCCGGCCTTCAGGCAGACAGGCCGCTATTCTCTTATCTTCTTCTACCCACTTCTTACCTTCCACTACCCCATCTAAGTTTGTGAAGATCCAGGGGCGAATTCAACTTGTCCCTTTGTTCACACCCACTGCTCTCTCAAGCCGTCTTTGGTTTGACGTAGTGAACTTTTTTTTATCTATCTCAGCCCGGTTCCAACTTGGGTCAAGTATACCCGCCAGCCAACAATTGTTCGCCTTCGTGTGTCCGTCAATCAACAACCCTCGTTCTACAATTGGGAACTTCATTATACCAGTGGTTATCAGAGCCAGCAATCTACTCCTCAAGTGGCGACTTCTACATAGGAGTCGCCAGCCCTTCCGATTGTCCATTCCAACGAATTGAAACGTTGCGAGATACGTTATACCAGTTTTCCCGTCGCTATCAAGAGGCCAAACCCTCACGATGGCGTCCACTCGTCCCAACATTCTTCCTAACTTTATTCTCACGCCTCAACAGCAAAACCTGCTGTTCAGAGCGCTGACGTCCAATCAACCGGCCAACGTGAAAGCCGACCAAGATTCTCTGACGCCTGAGTCGTTAACCACTTCGCCTGTCCAGAACCAGAAAAGTGTCAACTTCAATGAATCACACGGCCCTTCTGACAGCCCTTTCCTCGATTATGACTATGACATTGGAGCGGACAGTAGTTTCGATTTTGATTTTGGCCATGACGATCAAACTGGTACACAGGCACGGATGATTGGAGATCTTCCCGGCTCCAGTCCTGACGGTAGTGACGGCGCTAAGGACAACTCGAAGGCCAGCTCCCCCGACAATGAGTCTTCAGACAAGAGGAGTCATCCCGACGAGGATGATGATGATGAGATAGAGAGTGGCGCTAAGCGAAGAGAAGGCGAGGGAAAAGTTCCTAAGAAACCCGGCCGCAAACCTCTCACAAACGAACCTAGCTCGGTGAGTTAGAGATTGATGTTTATATATCACACTAGTACCTAACAATTCACGCAGAAGAGAAAGGCCCAGAATCGTGCAGCTCAGCGTGCTTTCCGAGAGCGCAAGGAGAAGCATCTAAAAGACCTCGAAACAAAGGTTGAAGAATTGGAGAAGGTTTCTAATGCTACCAACGATGAGAACAGTCAACTACGCGCCCAGATAGAGAAGTTGACTGTTGAATTGGAGCAATATAAGAAGAAGCTGTCCGTTGTGTCCAACAGGTCACGCTCATCGACAACCGCTTCTAGAGGCCATTCCACATTCGGCAGTGCCGCGATTCAAAACATCAACGATGTCAACTTCCAATTCGAATTTCCCAAATTCGGTATGTTTCCAGGGCCAAATCCGACGCCTCCTACCACCGCAAACAAGCCATCGCCGTATCCATCGCCGTCGTCGGGTCGCAGCCCCAATGGCCAGACAAGTCCACCAGAGCAGGCCAAGACTGGAGGCTCTGAGAGTTCTAAGAGTCTTGAAAACCCGGATGGGCAACAACCGAAAGATCAATTTGCCTCCTCAGTCAAATACTCGGATCTTTTCAATAACGGTTCCTCTCTGGGTGGTACCAATGGTAACAGCGGCTCTAGGTCGAGCTTAGATTCTGCCCAGTTTAGCCTCAACGGTGCTAACACTGGTTCCCCCTCTTCCTCTTCCAACTCTGTAATGGGTCCAAGCTCGTCTTGCGGCACATCTCCTGAACCTTTTACTCAATCGCCGCTCGGCTTTAAACCTCTCGAAACTCTAACGACGATTGGCGAGGAGCAGCCGGGTTTGACGAGTGATAACACCTCAGGTAAGGAAGGCAATTATTTACGTCTTCGGCTCCTTGAGCATACATGCTAACGTATCGAATAGCCTTCGGTAACCTTGCTAACCTAGATTTCACTAATTTTGACTGGCTGTCTCAACAGAATGGTGGTCAATTTGACCCGCAACTATTCGGTGAATACCGTGAACCGCAGAGTAACATTTTGGCCAACACTACTCTCGACGACAGCTTTTTCAACGACGCGTTCGACGTAGACTTCTTAACGTCGTTCAACGCCCCTGCAATTCCCAGTCCCAACCCGGCTAAGAAAGATATATGTGCCGAAATTGATGCCCGAAAGGAAACCGAGGACACCATTGTGACATCTGCCAATGGCAAGCTACTAACATGTAATAACATATGGTGAGTGATGTCCCCTACATGAGAAGTTACAAGGGAGAAGCTTAGGGGACTCAATTAACGTGCCCAATAGGGAACAATTACAAGGCTGCCCTAAAGTGCAAGCCGGCGATCTCGACCTCGACGGCCTCTGCTCCGACCTCCAGAAGAAAGCCAAGTGCGGGGGCACCGGCGCCGTTGTCGATGAAAAAGACTTCAAAGCTGTTATGAGCAAATATTTAGGAGCGTCATGTCCGGGTACTTAGTCTATCGACCTGCCTCTGTCATCTTTCGTCAGAGGTTTTCCAACTTATAACTTGTGCCATCACCATCACTGATACCGGCGCTTTGGTTCCTATGGGTTTGGGGAGTAGGATTTGCTGTCTTTACCACAACGTACGCAACGACTCACACGATGATATTATGTTATCAGGGCAGACGTTATGAACGTAGGAGGAAATCGGAGTTCATTCAGACAGGATAAAAAGTTCGGCTTTTCCGGCCGGCTAACCCTCACTCACGGGCAGGCGAACGGACATGCATAGATAATTGGCCGGCCGGCGTCTATACATTTACAAGCACATAGGGAGCAATGTCTACGTGACATGCACACGAATACGCGGTACATCGTTATGGGGAGTGGAGTGGAGAAATGGAGTTTTGAAGGACGTCTCGAGATGATTTTTTTCTGATTTTCTTCATTATCCACTCACTATCTTCAGCTCTCAATATTTTTCTCTTTCCTTCTTGTGGCCTTCACATAGCAATACCAGGATTTATACGGAGCTTCGCGACTTGACTTTGCGAAGCTAATTTATCGAAAGAGCGCCAAATCACCATGTTGACACTAGGCTTTGTTTGTTGGGAAAGTTGTATTGTGACAGATGACATAACGTTGTATTGCAAGCAGATTAATGTCCCCCAGGCAAGAATGCTAACAGGCAGAGGATCTGAACTTGTTCTTTACAGTAGGACGAATTTCCATGAGGTTGATGTAAATTAGTGTGAATAAATTATTGCTTCAACGTAAGCTGATTCTGCTCAAGATAATGAGAACTAACTAGATCTTACTAGAAGTCGTCTCGTCACTTACGGGCTTCCAATTCGGGAGCAAGACTTAATGCTATACCTACATAACTAATACACATGAGACGATAATTCAAATTTTGCTAGCTGAGGGGACTCCTGGCCTTGATGAGACAGACATATTATACTCGCTTGATGTATCTAGTCCGAGATACGCGATTGTTTGGAAGAGTATGGGTATGGACACGTGGTGTCAAGACCAGTATTTCGGATCCACGCCGAAAAAGCGTCTCTACTCACTCAGCTAGGTCTGAGGTACCATGAGGGAGGATCTTGGGAGCTTTTGACCCGGCGACGGCCTTAGTCAGGTGGGGGGTTCGCATGCACGACGCTGACGTAAAAGATGTCCTCTGCGGTTCTTATTCGCAACTGCTACTACTATTACTACTAGAATGTTGGAGATGATCTATGGCTGGCTGGCTAGAGGGGGGAAGAGGTGGGTGGATGTGCATATCTTCCTCGTCTATAGGGTACCAGGGTGGAGGGATACATTCATACGTCAATACTCTATACGCCCACCCACCTATCACGCTTTGTTTGTATATGTGGAAGAGACTCTGCATGTATGCATACATGCCAGCCGAATACATGCTCGCCGAGGCTTAAATCTGCGAGTCTAGCCCCCCCCCGTGGCAAATTCGCTTAAATACCGTCTTTGACGAATGTGCCTGATTCGGGCTATGTAGAGAGGTATGTACATGCGCCCAAGAGACAAAGGCGTATATATATTTTATGCAAAAGCCCGGGATCAGAAACCGAGAGGGATTTGATGGTTATAGTGTAAGAAAATAGAAGATATGGGCTTACCAGCGCGGGTTCTTCCCGCGAGAGGAGAGGCGTGTTCGATTGGAGTTTACGGGCTATCTACGGCTATATACTTGCCGTGAGGTAGATACGGAGGGTGTAAGGCCAGGGTGTGATTCCGGCTGTCGGTTCCTTCAATGCGCATCTTCCTGCTCCTTGGTTCATTGGTTACCGACTTGGATAGGTCTTGGCTTTATAATATTTTGATATATGCCGTGCCGAGCCGTCAGGATCCTCCCCGGGGGTTCGAGCAGACCTATCCCATATGTGAATGCGAAGCTCTGCAACGAAGATAAGTAACACAGCGTCGTTACCTAATTTGCATGCAAACAGATAATTGTGATTGCAGTAGGCCGTTGTATAATTAATCTCCCATCCACGTATAGAAGATAGTAAAAAGAGCGGAGAGGTGCTAGCGAGGACTGAAAGTTGAAGATATAGAATATGATTAACCGCATAGTACGCGATGTCTAAGGGTTTTATTCATAGCCCCGGGTCTTTACTGATATACATATAGCACGTGAAAGACTGAAGAGCCGCAATTACCTTGGTTATATAGGTGTTTGTTTCATCGGAGTTAGTTTAGAGGCTGTCTCGCTTACACTGATTCTATGGCCGTGAACAGCAGTCCCCTGTGATCATTCCAGCTTGATACAACGCAGACTTTTGACAACCATGGTAATCACTTGGTGCGAAGAACCTCAGGTTCGAGTTGATAACTTTTGCCTATATTTTTATTCTGATACTCTCCACAGTTGGCTACACCATAAGGGGTCCGCTCAAACTTGAGGATGTTTATTCTACCGGCATTGCAGAGTCATTTAGTTAAGGATTATAGTTCCTTATCTCATAGAGACAATCAACGCGAAAACTCCTGCTCTCCTCCTAAACAAATTTAGGCCTCGTGCTCGCTACCAGGAGTCAGCCTCGTTATCATCGGCCTGTAGTAATCGAGAGTGACGGAACCTTAATCTCCTACAGCGGCTCGTCAGTCTCACCTTGTAATATTCCGAGCTATCGATACAGAATGGCTACGGGAACCGGCCAAGAATGTATTGAAGATTTTATAATTGCCTTGACATACCCGCTTACATGATACTACATATAAGTATCTTAACTATGCTAGACAAACACATATCCAAGCTGTTTTTTTAAAAAAAAAAAAAAAAAATAGGTGGAGCGGGAGAAATCTCGGGAAGCAAATAAACGAGGGAAGAATAACGAACCTATGTCTCGATAGTACATGATAGAAATACTCTAGTAATATTTCAGTAGTTTCTAGTTAAAAATATTACCTAAAGGCTAACATCAACCCTACCATTTCGAGGGCGTTCAAAGTTTTCCAAGGAAATAATAACAAATGCCACAGCCGATTTTCGAGAGTCAATAAACAAACAAGAGTTGCAAGTGCCTCACATCTACGGCCCTAGGTTCATGTGGACGTATTATGTTCTTATTAAAACTTTCCAAATATATACCGCCGCCGAGATTCTTTCTCTAGGAAAAAAAAATGGCTGGGGCTCATACGGTGATACCCAAAGCTTCAAGCTCAATGTTGATTACGCCAATTACATAAGCTCTAAATAGTTAATAAAAATGGACCATAGACCAAGACGGCATTGCAATATTATCATAAAGGACTCTCTCAAACTCTAACCTTATAGGTGTTACGGCGTTACCATTGATAACAGCGGCTCACAACATAGTCCAGTAAACTACCCGAAATCAAGCTAATTCTGGAGTGATTAATCTGGTAAAAAATCGGATTCGCTTTTTTGTTGTTGTTAGTAGCCTATGGGTCGCTTGGTATGAAGAGTACAGGCAAGTTGAAACAAAATGTTTAAGTGTTACATAAAATATCGACCTAATACGCATTCAGATATAGAAATAACCCTCGAATACCCCGGACACGACGAGGCATACGATATACTCTATACAACATACAAAGCTATCTACGAAGAGAGCTCGATATTCGGTGTACAATAGGCGGCTCTTTCGCGGAATCCTACACCTATGTTCTAACCATCACTCTATCAACAGGCGAATTAAGAGACTCTATTAGTCTACAACTGAACGGAGAATGTACATAAACGAAGTCCTCGGCCTCTTTTTATTATGAGCGGGTACCAAATTTAACTTGTAATAGTAGCAGGTAAATATCATGTCCGGGTTCCGTCTTCACCATACCTACTCAGTTCAGACCAGACTTTCGGTCTTGCTAGACATCGGGCGTCACTAGATAGCCAACCGCATTGTCAATAGGCAGCTTATGATATACCAATTTTCCAATCATATGGCCCACTCAGCCGCATATTGGACTTAGGGGGTAAGTCATCATACGCCACTCGCAATAGGCATAGTGCTAGGAATTGTGTATCGGGTTTCTTACCACAGCCATGAGAATCCTAGGCAGATGTCTTGTGATTACATGTTTTCTTTTTCGGAGTTAAAAATACTATTGTAGAGACTTTTACAGACACCTTTCTATCTATTCTATGCAGATACTGTGATCATATATGGGATAGGCTATATGATTAACCTAATATACAAGGCTCTCTCTTATCACGTGTGATAAATATGCTAGTTAGTTACCATTGGGAAATACTAACTTATTTCTAGCTACTTTTTGATAAGGATATTCGGTACCCAGCCAACTGTCGGGTGACTATTAACCATCAGTAAGTACCCTTTGGGGTGGTTATATAGATACATCAAGGTCTCCGGGGATTCTCTGGGATGTGGAGGGTTTAATAATTAATTGACCGCTCTATTATACCCTAACTATTACCTACCTAACTGCAAATGGTCCAGCCTATTCAATCTGGAGCTAGATCCTGCTGACGGTCGCTTGTGCATAGACAGTGCTATGCAGTCATCGTATTCCTATGCTTTAGCCATAAAGATGCATGATAACGATCAGCTTATATTTACGGGACCGTGATTAGGCAGCAGGCGCCAATTCTAGGGTGCTGTAAATCTGTGTTGTCTACTTCATATTTGGGCTTCCTTACCGATAGTTTCTAAGTACAATGGACTGTGGCCCGCCGGATTATTTCTCATGTGCAGCATAACTTTACAATACGACCGCACTGAATCAAAACCAGGCGAAGGCTACTAATGAACATAGTCCTTGATTCGTGACTAGCAACGAATTAACAAAAAGGACCGCGAGGTCGCTGGCAAGTGGCCTAGTATACACACCCTGAGATATAGATCTATGAAAACATCCGTAGAGCCAACACGGGCTATTTCCTCAGGGCATACATATATATCTATGTATATAGTAATCGACCATATATAAATGATCTACTTCAAAATATAGGCACTTAGTCATTCTTATCTCTATGCTACTCGTGGTCAACCCTCGCTGAACACACCACGCGGCGCTGGACGACCCGAAACCTAATACGTCGCCGAGATGCCCGAATAATTAAATCTCGTGATCCGGACGAACCTTCATCAATACTTAACAACCGACAACTACTACCACTTATTCACCACTTAGGGCCTCAATGATAATATTATAATACTTGTTACGCATCAAAAATATTTCACCTATCCCATGCGTCTCTAAGCCCCTCCCCATACATAGACCCTGATAATATCCTCATGTGCAAAGTAACTATGACAAGTCAACCAACTGTCCAGCTAGAGTAATAGGGGATATGGCATCTGCTCTGCTTACAGATATAATTGCCATCGATACCGAAAATAGTGAGGCGACCTACTACGGCACTCGTTTTGATCACGAGATAAGTTGAAGCAGGTGGATGGATGAGTCACGTCGACCAGACTGTGAGGATCTTCTACTCACAATTTCAGCGCAATAACATCAAGTTTTTGGCTCAAGGCGGCCTTCTCTAGTATATATGCAATTAATGTGCTAGATTATTTAGGCGGCTATGTATCTTTGCGGACGTTTAACAAACGTCCGGCGTCCATCCACATGTATGCTTGTTTCTTAGCCTTCTATCGCACGAAGGACCAAGAAAAAAGCAAGGGGTATATCTTCATGTACAAAAAGAACCTTTGAACAGACAAAAGAAACTCGTCCCAACCCACCACCCTGCCTATGCATGTCACCCCTGAACTCCAAAGTGTTGCAAAGCAGGTAAATCCCCTCTTCCCTAGCCCGTCTACAAGCCGTAAGGTTAACCGATTATTTGTCGTGCGCCTTCTTTCCCTAAGACGCCCCTCTCTTTTGGTTTCGGGCTATATCCTCTTCTTTTCCGCCCAAGAAAACCGAACATGCCGCCGGAACCTCCAGCCTTGTCGTCGCCCAGAGCGTTAGCATCGGTGGGTAATGTGTTATCCCGGCGAGCCAGATCAGACCAACTTCCCGTGCCCTCAAGAGTGAAAGACATGCCGCCCGTGGGTGACTGGACCAAACCGCTCTGCTGTGCTCCTTTATAGTTTGGAGGCATGTGTTGCGATGGTTGTGGTTGTGGCCCAGTCGTATTTCTGACTAGACGGCCACCTTGAGAAAGGGATCTAGCCCTTGGGTCTGACGAAAGTGTAGAAGTTTGATAATTGCCATTGGTCGGTGGCGGTGCTGCTCTGGCATCGTTTGTGGTGAGGGCTTGAGGGATGCTGCTTGCTTGCCCAATCGGTATAGCTGGGTTGGATCCCTCTCCCTGACTAGCAGTAATCCTGTTATCGAGGTTAGAAAATGATGAGGGATAGAGAGATGTAGATGCATACTTCTTGTACGCTGCCACTGTGTAGTCAAATGAGTGAAAGTCTCGCTCGATAGTGCGGTAGAGTTCCTCTTCCCGAATCTCCTTTTCAGTGGCGTCATCCTTTAACCTTTCCCTTGGTTTTTGTCTCCGTGCCCGAGCTTCGAGGGGAGCTTCCTCTAGTAAGAGCTCCTCCAGATCATAAGTGGCATCAAAGTTGGTTTTGTCGGCTGACGGGACGAAGACGGGCTCAATTTGCTTTGCCTCTAACATTTCGAAGTCGATCATGGCGAAGAATGGGTCCTCAATAAAGTTCTGCCATGTATGACCTAATCTTATATCTGGATTTGGCTCCAAAGCCCTCCTTATAGCCTGTACACAGTTGGACGACACAGCTGGCTGAGTTATGGGGAATTTGGCCACAGCGTGGAGGATGACGTTAGTTAATGAGGTTTCTGAATTGCCCTCAAATGGCCGCTACGGCTGTTAGCTTTTCTCCGTCAAGCTGTAACATGCCTAGGTGCTTTCTTACCTTGTTATATATGCATTCGTAGAATAGAACACCCAATGACCACCAATCTGCTCTTACATCGTAGCCTCTCCCACCATAGACCTCGGGTGCTAGATAGGCCAGAGTCCCTGACTTGCTTGTGAGCATTTTACCTGCTATGATGTCGGATGCTACGTTCTAGATGCATGTTAGAGTAGACACAAGGGTTTGTAGACCAGGAGCCACCTACAAAATCGGTAAGATGGACATGACCATCGGCGTCTAGTAACACATTGTCGGGCTTTACATCTCGATGTATAATACCCTGACCATGTACGTATCTTAAAGCGCATGCTAACTCGGATATCCAAAATCGTACGGCGTCTTCAGTAAAGGTCTTTCGTGATATGTGAAATCGTAGGTCGCCTCCGCTCATTAAATCGACAACGAGATACCTATGGAGTTGTTTAAGTTAGAGTGCGGTTGGCAATTCGACTGGATGAGTGCTTTGGGCGTACATGTACTCGATATCTTGAAAGCTGTAACGTAAATTGCAAATGAAGGGGTGGTTCACATGCTCGAGCATGCGCCGTTCTCGAATGATATTTCGAACGCTTTCGGACCGTACGACTAAAACAAATGGTCCATATTTCAGCAAATCGACGTGCAGCAACTTGGGCGCGATGTGCGCGAAGAGCAACCAACCCTCATCTTTGCGGATGTACTTTAAGGCGAATGATAATCCTGTATCTTTCCTCTCGACAATTCGCACTTTACCGAAAGCGCCTCGGCCAACTACTCGTAACAATCGAAAATGGTTTAGGTTTACTGTAGAGAGGTGAAGACGGCAGATTAGCATGGGAAGAGACTTGACAGAGCAATTTGCGAAGATGGCATTGACTCGGTTCCGGCCAATACGACCAAGAAACGCTGTTTGGTAGAAAGACGGAGAGAAAGAATGAGGGCTTAGAATAGAGGTAGTAACATACCCTCGCCGTTGAGGTCAACCGGCTTGCCTTGGCTGTTGCCCATCTGGACTGAGTGCTCGACTTTGGGCGTGTAACTCGATGCGGTGGTGGTTTCTCGAGGTAGCGTAGGTGCAACGGGCTATCGGGACTCGAGAATGGTTACGGGACGATAGTTCGCAAAAGATTAGATCGGGCAAGACATGAGAGACCACGGAATGAGGCAGGCAGGATAGTAGAAGTCCAATCCGATCTCCACTTTAGCAGCTGATCAGGTCACTAACAGACAGACCAGGGTGAACGATGACAGGAATAATAATGAGAGGGTGATTTCAGCAGAGGTGAAACAGAGGGAATGGGTAAGCATGGGTGTTGTATCAATACCACGCAGGATGTCCAGGGGGTCCTGGGGTCCGTGAGCGCTGGTTCTATAGTAGAAAGAGCCGGGGAACAGCAGCTTGGGGATAGTTGTATGTAGGATAGTGTAGAATGGTGTAGTTGGGAGTGTTGATGGGCTTGTGTAATCAATTCCAACAGACTAAGATCGAGTTGAGTTGAATTGAGCTGAGTTGAGGAGAAGAACGGGGTTGTGATGTATAATAGGTAGGTAGTAAGGTTAGCTAAGGTAGTTAGAGTGACAATATTGCAGTGTAGGATCGGCAAAGGCTGCCACTGTGGTAGATAGACACTGGGTGGTGTGCGGAGGTGTTGGCTATCACGGTTGGTGGGTGCCTCTGGTTGTATAGTTGCCGGCTAGTCGGCCTCGTTGTCGTTTTCCTCGTCCCCGACAGCAGAGAGCAGAGAGAGAGCCAGTCAGTCAGTCAGTCAGTCAGTCAGTCTACCCAGTTATCAGCACTGAACAAGGGGTGGAGACTAGGTTACAGAGTCGACTCCTCGTCAAAGAATGAACAGGCGAACAGGCAGACAGGCAGACAGGCAGACAGGCAGACGGGCAGACAATCCGAAAGATTAGATAGGTAGACACGCGGTGAGAGCGAAACCCCGGACCCTTACTCGTGGTCGTGGTTGTGGTCGTTGGCCGTGGTCGTGGTATTGTTCAAATGGTAGGGTAAATGCGGAGCGTATAGGTATGAGGCATGTAGGTTAAGGTGGTAGCGTGGTGGTGCTCGGAGCAGAACATGGAGGGTTGATGGTAACCCCAGAAGGTAACTCCTATAGGGTAGATACTACCCGTATACTGCCCGTATACTGCCCGTACGATACCTGTGCGAGGTACCTACCTACAGAGACTGACCTGACAGCTACAGTTACAGGACCTGTACAGGGCATCGACTGCATACATGTATACCTGCAGGTACTTTTGACCCGAGTTAGCAACAGTCGTCTAAGGTTAGTAGTGCTAGGTTGAGCTAGGAGGTAGACTTGGGAGCGGCTTTACAGTCAGTGCCCTAGTGTGTAGTGTAGTGTACCTGGTGTAGCTTGGCTTTTCCTGCATGCAGGATAGAAACGTGCAACTTATTGCGGTGAGTGTCTAAAAGTGATCAATACAAGCAGCAGAACTTGGTGGCGGCATAACCGTGTCCACCTATTGTCCTTGTGTGTGTAAGTAGTACATGTATGTAGCTATGTACTTAGTCATAAAGACGGGATTGAGTGGCACTGTGTGTGCATTTGTATGCCGTACACTACCTACACCAGAGTCGAATAAGTACATGCCGGCTACTATGGATAGGATCGAGGGAGTGTGCTATATGGTTTATTCCGTTCTTTGTCCTCTGGCCTAGGGACCATGGTCTTTTCTGACTCTTTTTTCTAGTCTCTTTTGAGACAATGAGCGGAATTGCTGGGATGGAACTTTGAACTTTGCTAACCTAGGTTCTGACCTGGGCAGAAGCCTGGGTACTATGGCGGAAACGCAGATCTACTATACCTATTTCCCTGACGGATGCCGTGCGAGCCCAGTTTCTGCCCAGTGTTTGATCAGCCCTTCTCCACCGCCAGCCAGATACAGCTGTTTGCCACCCCAACCAGAACCCAGCCAGCCAGTCAGATCGCCAGTCAGAGGGCAGCCAACAAAAAAAAAAAATGCTTGAATACTACTGTACCTGCAAATGCCTTCCGGCCGACGCATCGCACCCGCACCTCGTGGCTTTTGGCTTTGGCCCCCCCCTGTCCTACCTTCTGGCCCACTCACAGTCCACCGTCCACCCACACCTCCTCCCTCTCTATCAGCCATGCTCTACACTGTACTATGGCATGTACTATAGCATATACCATAGCATATACCATATAGTATATGTGTACTACGTAGTGTAAGGTCCTACATAACGGTAGATGGATGGGTGTACCTGAGGTAATAGCCAATACTACATACCTAGCAACACTACCTCCTACGGCAAATACCTATGCACTTACCTAAGATATAGAGAGTTACCTAGGTACCTTGGTGCACCGTATACACTATCAACTTCTATCGGCGCTAACCCCTTTGCGTTAGGGTATCGTTTCTAACTGCTAGGTAGAGCCTAAAATCCTCGGATAGGACAAGCGTAAAGGCTTTTGAAAAGGCTTGTGACCACTTTGGACAAAACGAACATAAAAGTAAGATTGGCGGTCTACACCATCGCAAGCACTTCTTATCGAGTCACTATTTTTACCTTTGTCAACTGATATTGAAACTTTTCATGTAGTAACAAAGACGTGTTGGAATGTTGCAGTCAGGAGTGGAATGCTGTAGCATGTCTTTATTTTAATCCTGTACACTATACCGTTGCGCGCGTGCGTGCGTGCGGTTGACTACTATTTACTAGGTACCTATCATATGGTAAACAAAGAATTCGGTAATTACCTCTAGTTTTGCTCTACACTAGGTGAGTAGTGTATACCGATATGCCCGGACGTTATTCTCAAGGGTATAGCGTACTACCCGAGGTCATGGTATTTTCAAGCCTGCTTTGTGAAGTACATACTTGTTTTGCGAATCCTATTTTGTGCATTAGTCCTGTTGCGTTGGTACCCATTCCATCCAACTTCAGCAGATCTTTTGCCACATTGAGCCAGGCAGTGCGTCCGTCGTCTTAATCGGTTGGAATGAATCGTAGTTGATAAATAGTTGCAATTGGCTATCGTCGGGTGCTTGGGGATTTTCAATCTTGATACTATACCTAGAAGTGCCAGACCGCCCCCCTGGATGGCATCTTCGAACCCTGGAGATCACCTCCTGTAGGTAACCATTGCGTGCCCAAGTCTGCCCAAGGATGGATGCCATTAGTAGAAGCCCCGTGGTTAAAGCAATGCGTCTTCTACCCGGGTTTCTGCCGGGCCTCTCCTGTCTCAGACCGCCAGACATGGAATAGACTTGTTCTTGCCTGCAGTATTCACGTTTCCTGATGCGGACTGATTTGTGACGAAATAGCTCGCAACCGTGTGGGTGTCGGAAACGCGGTCAGCTCGGCAACCTGCCCAGCCTCCCACTTCGGTTCCAACCCAGCGGAAAACGGCGCCGGTCGAGATTGGGTCTGTTTCCGGCATCTTGATAGACCATTCAGGGGACCAGCGCCAAATTTACTCATCCTGTTAACCGCGACGATGTGTCTCGCATCTACATACCCTAACAATCAAATCTTGAATATATACCATGCGTCAAAGTGAGGTCGCCGGCCGACAGCTGGCTCCGAAGACCAGGGCATGCAGGATGCAGAGGCTATCTGGACGAGCAAGCATACCAAGCCGGGGCTTACTCACACTGGTTGCAACAATGCTCATCAAAGACGGTGAAGTCTCTCCGGGAGAATTTTTTCTTTAAAAAAATTTAGAGAGGAAAAGGATAAAATGCGCGAACCAACCGGGAATTTAGACCAACGAGTAGTATTTGCGGCCTTGTGCACTACACCGATACTCGGGGGTATAAAAACGCATTATTTACTGTCCACCTTCGCTCACGTGGTGAATCCGGCGCTGGCCACGTTTGTTCTGCCACGGGTTCTGCACGAACGGCCGGCTGATGCGTTGTGTGACGAACCTGGTATTTTTTCTGTAGTGGACCAACCACAGGCGGCCAACAGCCTTATGAGAATCTGTTGTTGTCTTGGTTATCCTGAACTGAGCTGGTAGTGAGGCTTCTAGTGCTGTTCTGACATAGTCTAGAACACCCAATCACTATCGAGAACTGGAACTATTGTTTCTGACCGAAAGTTCTAACTGCAGGTTTACGTATGCATGCTATTTACGGATATCTGAGACGTCTCCACCAACGCTTCCAGCCAATCCGTTCCTGATCCTTTTCTTTTGAGGTATTGTGATACCGCTCAGGCCGTTTTGGGGTTAGGAAGGCTTGTTGGAGTGCCCGGTTTGGCCAAGAACTCACGTGCGCTTATTGCCCGCTCCCTATTATCAAAGCTGTGGTTGCGGTACTGCTATGGCATAAGTCTGAGACCCTGGACGAAATCCATGTCTTCCACGTTTGGGCCAGCTGCACGCTAGCGCAGATCCCTCGTGAACAACCGCGTTTAATAGTAGATGGTGGACAAGAAAGTTGCTACAGTTTCATTGAATAATACACTACACACTACATGTCGGCAGTATTTGAGGGTAGTGTATGAATCGGGTAATTTAGTGCACTAGTGTATATGGGGAAAATGGTACTATAGTGTAGGGGAATTTCGGGAAGTTTGGATAAGAGGATTCTCCCAAATCTAGATCTATTGTTACCTTGCCCTCTTTTCAATTCGTGGACGATTTTGCTTGAATAAGAGAACTATCCGATGTCTTGATCAGGAGATGAAACTCTCTGGGTATGAGTTACCGAGCCATAAAAATTACTCTCCCGCTAGGAGTGTATACATATTTTCTCTTCGTAAGATCTATTATTCCATGGTCACCTTAGTAAAGCCTTGGGAAAAAAAGGAATTAAACAGTTGGAAGTCGTGGAAAGATACTTAGATACCTAGGCTTTTTTTTTTTAATTACGTAGTACGGAGTAGTTAACCAACTCATTTTTTAATCCTTTATTTCTCACTGTCTCTCTCCTCGTACATGTAACAGCAACAAGGATTGATACGACAGAGTCCGTCTTGTACTCAAATGGGAATAGGGACGCAGGAGAAAAGGCCGTGCGTATTAAGATCAAAATTGCAACAGGTGAGGATACGACAAGATAGGTAGGTCCAAGAGTTTATGATGCCTAATTCAAACTCACATTGTAGCGCAGCGACAACGATCATCCCCTTCCCATACTTCTGGAAGAAATCCTCCCGAATTAGGACTGTGGATTCGTACCTTATTCCCGCTCGCTGTCGCCGTCGCCGTGATGTTTGTGTGCTGTAGATAGTGGAGTATTATATGGGGTGTTGGCATAATGTTGCATAGAAGCCGCGCACTCCTTTCTAGAACATTTCTTCTTTCGGCCTCAGGAACCGGGGTTCCCGCTAGGGTCTTCCTCAGCTTATGTACATTGTAGGGATATTATTATTAGGGGACCTTCGCCTCAAACATACATTATCTATACTACGCTAGACAAACGCTTCAGCTGCCTTGTTTCATCGGTACTTGACCGATTGTGTACTGGGAGGTGGCCTTGAAGAAGTTTGCCCTCTTACGCAAGCATGCCTGAAATGAACGATTCCTCCTTGCTTGAACACCACATCCTCATTAGCCGAGCTATCTTCCTCGCTAATTTTGATGGAAAAAGATCCATTGGATGCGAGAACATCCAGGGTTTGAAGATTAAGATGACATCATTTCCTCGTCCGACAGCTTCGAGGATTCGAGGATCTGAGGATTCTAGAATTCGATCCCGCCAACGCAATCTCACACCAATATGCAAACCGTCAGCCAACTAGCAATGAAATCGTCAGATCCCAGGTCTACACCAAAGTCCCGCCTTCTGGGTTCGGGATTCTGGGACCGGAATTTCCCTCAGCTAACGGACGGTTCGGTGTCACCTTCAGGGTTCCGCTGTGTTGGTCGTTTGCATGTCATGCTTAAGTATGCAGGCGATCCTTGAAAACCCCGACTAGGTATCCTGAACCTCCATCTTTCAGGCGAACCGACGCTGGCCCTAGAGCCACATACTAGACTCCTCACGGCTGAATTGTTGTTCTCGGAGACTTGGGCCGCGAGGCCGTTGGTCTCCTATGAGATGAATGTTTCATCTCGTTTGGCAGTGGTGACTGTTTACATCGAATCTATTTACGGCTCGTTAACCTGCTGAGCAAACCCGTTCATCAAGTTAACCTGACGACTTTATGGTCTGAGAACCTCGACGTATGATATGACTAAGAGGACGATTCATTATCAATGCCGCGGGTGCCTTCAGCATGATTCTATTCTACTGCCACTCTTCAAGACCACACACCACATGACCCAAGTTTTCATGTGACGAAAGTGTGGCCTGAGGAACTAGGCGGAGAACAATCGTCACTGCACCCTTTGGCCCGACTTCCTCAGCCTCTGTTCTGCGAAATCGAGGCGTTTGGCCAAACCTTGAAGCCGGATTTGAACCCAAATCGCTCAGCGATTAGCGAATGTTGAAAAGGATGTCCAAACATTCTAAATATGGGATCGTGCGTCTCTCACCATCCACTCGCGAGCTGACGTTCGCCAAAGATACCATACTTGATTTTATGTGGCGTCGAATCCTCGCATGAATGTCACAAGACGATTCAGAACTTTAAAATACACCTCGTCAAGAGAATACATGATTACACAGTGCCTCTTGGAATAATAAGCAGCAGCGGCAGTAGTTGCCACAATGAACAGCTGCTCGATGTTACATTTTGAATACCCACACTTTTCGAGGCGCCACCAAGTGCATGCAGTGTGACAACACAGAATAGTTCGTAGTGAAATCGGCAGCTTGTTGCGAGTTTACCTAGATCCACGTTATGGTGTAGTATCGGTCCTACGTATGGCAGGATGCACCTCTACTAGTAGATGCCTGAACACTTTCGACCAAACGTCCGCCACATGACCACGAGCGGAGAGAAAATCAGGCGAGATCAGGTGATCATGCCAGATGCAACGGCAACCCGCGTTTAAAGAAGCCGGTAGGTATGATGATGCCAACCCTAGATCGCTATCTTATCCGTAACCCCTCCGTTGACATTGTTGAGTACGATAAGTAGGACGATAAGATAAAACATACCAGAATGAGGGTTTCTCGATGAATTATAATACGGACTTCTAATACATAACTGCATTGCCTCGTTATCTCCGCGGCGTTCGTAGTCGTGGGGATTGATGGTCCTGATTGGCTCGTCATGTTTGGCGCTACGTCTGCTTATCAACAACTGACCCGCAAACGGCCCTAGATCTCGCATCGTCGAAGCCATAATACTCGCCTTCAGATGGGCCTCCGTCGTGCTTCCAAGACCGGATGGAACTCGGTGTTGGCATCGGTCCGTGGAGATGTCACTGTCGCGGCATAAAACGAGATGTTTAGCAGAGGGTTGGACCCAATGCGGGGGTTCTGCCCCGCCAATTCCTCTTCTGTATTGCTGCAAGTCTTGCTGATAGTCCAATAAGAGCTCACCTAAAGCCATTACCGTGGTACTGGTCGACTATCTCTCGGGTGATACTACTACTTAGCCTTGTTCTTGCTCCGGAGATGCACATCTCCAGACATCTACGGCGATGAAATGAGATGCCATGCCATGCTTGAAGTGAAACCATGTTGACCTGCGCGCTTTTGTTCTATTTCTCGTCTCCTCGTTTCTATTCCAACTCTTCTCTTTAGTATTATACCTTTTTATGCTTTATTTTATTACAACCAACCTTGGTGTTCAAGATTGTATACTACTAAAACCTAATTGCTTCTATGATTGTCACCTTTGTATACTGCCAACATAGCGCTCGGACGTAGCATCTACCGCTCTCGGTAGCCATCACATTATGGCCACCGGTAAGAGGACCAGACTGGTCGTCGTCGGCCTCGGCATGGTCGGGATTGCCTTCATGTGAGTCGTATAGCTACAACAAGGCCTTTCACAGAACCATCCTAGACTAACCTGTCTCTCAGAGAGAAGGTTTTGAAACTAGACGCAAGGGCTCGCGAGTACGACATAATAGTCATTGGCGACGAACCCCACTTCGCGTACAACCGCGTTGGTTTGACGAGTTTCTTCGACCATCGGAAGGTCGAAAATTTGTACTTGAACCCACGAGAATGGGTACGAAATAGTGATCAATAGAGACTTGGTATGCACTAACAACAAATATATAGTATGCCAACTATGCCACCGAGAATCAGCTTAACTATCATCTCAACACACTAGTTACGGAGATCGATTCTTCAAACAAGACAGTAACGTGTGCTAATGGAGAAGTCGTCGCCTATGACATCCTGGTGCTCGCCACAGGCTCTGACGCCTTGCTGCCAACTAATACCCTCGGCCACGACGCGAATGGTGTCTTCGTCTACCGCACCATAGACGACCTGCAGAAACTAATAGAGTTTGGCGAGGTCCGCAAGGGCACCATAGGCGCCGTTGTGGGCGGCGGGTTGTTAGGCCTCGAAGCGGCGGCCGCCATGCTGGACCTGAAATGTTTTGAGAAAGTCAAGCTGATCGAGCGGAATCGCTGGGTGTTGAGTCGGCAGCTCGACTCCGAGGCCGGGAACCTCGTGGTCGAGAAAGTCACCGACCTGGGTATCGACGTCATGCTGACGAAGAGGGTCGCGCGGATTAAGACCAATAGCGAAAATAGCGTCATAGGGGTGGTTTTCGAGGACGGCGAGGAGATGGATTGTTCGACTATCTGCTTCGCAATCGGCGTGCGGCCGCGAGATGAGCTCGCGCAGAAAGCAGGCATCAAGTGCTCTGAGCGCAGCGGCGGTATTCTTGTTAACAATGATTTATCAACAAGTGCACCCGACATATACGCCATAGGCGAGTGTGCGAGCTGGGAGAATCAGACGTTCGGCCTGATTGCCCCTGGAATCGAGATGGCAGACGTTCTCTCGTTCAACCTCACGCAAGCCAAGCTACACCAGCCGAGATCCTTCAAGCGGCCTGATCTAAGCACGAAACTGAAGCTCCTCGGTGTCGACGTGGCCAGTTTCGGCGACTTCTTCGCTGATCGGGACGGCCCCAGTTCGCTACCGGCGAAAGCAGCGCGGAAGAAGACTTCAAGCCCAACCGGGGAGAACCCTAGCCCGCAGGTCCAGGCGCTCGTGTACAAGGACCCATTCGCACAGGTATACAAGAAATACCTCTTCACGGCCGATGGGAAGTTCTTACTCGGCGGCATGATGATAGGTGACACGAGCGACTACATCAAGCTAGTCCCCATGGTGAAGAACCAGAAAGAGCTCGACATCCCGCCGTCACAATTAATCCTTGGCGCGAAGAAGGAGGGCGACGAAGGGGGCGACGACCTCGACGATGACACGCAGATCTGCTCGTGCCACAATGTCAGCAAAGGCGACGTCGTCAAGACGGCCAAGGAAGGCACGTGCAAGTCCATCGGAGAGGTCAAGGCGTGCACGAAGGCCGGGACGGGGTGCGGCGGGTGCATGCCGCTCGTGACGAGCATCTTCAACAAAGCGATGAAGGACATGGGCGCCGAGGTCAAGAACCACCTCTGCGCGCACTTCAACTACTCTCGCGCGGACTTGTATAATATCATCATGGTGAAGCGGCTCAAGACGTTCCTAGAAGTGATGCGCGAGGCCGGGAACGACAAGGACTCCGACGGCTGCGAAGCATGTAAACCGGCCGTGGGAAGCATCTTCGCGTCGCTTTGGAACAAGCACATCATGAGTAAGCCCCTGCACGGCCTCCAGGAGACAAACGATAGGTACCTGGGAAATATTCAGCGGGACGGCACGTACTCGGTCGTCCCGCGGGTCTCAGCCGGCGAGATCCTGCCTGAACACCTAATCGTCCTAGGTGAGGTAGCGAAGAAGTACAATTTATACACTAAGATTACTGGTGGGCAGCGCATCGACTTGTTTGGGGCGAAGAAGCAGGATTTAATCGAGATCTGGCGGAGACTTGTCGAGGGCGGCATGGAGAGCGGGCACGCCTATGCCAAGTCGCTGCGCACCGTCAAGAGTTGCGTCGGCAGCACGTGGTGTCGGTATGGTGTGGGTGATAGCGTGGGCATGGCCGTGCGCGTTGAAGAGCGTTATAAGAGTATTCGCAGTCCTCATAAGATCAAGGGTGGCGTCAGCGGCTGCGTGCGTGAATGCGCCGAGGCTCAGAGCAAAGAGTATGTTGCGCCCATCCATCTTTTATACTTACTAGTCGAGATTACGCCGCTAACGAACCTATAGCTTCGGCCTTATCGCCACGGAAAAAGGGTTCAATATCTTCGTGGGTGGTAACGGAGGCGCAAGCCCAAGGCACGCCGAGCTGCTCGCTAAAGACGTACCGCCGTCAGAAGTGGTCCCGATCCTTGACCGGTACCTGATGTTCTATATCCGGACAGCGGACAAGCTGCAGCGTACGGCGCGGTGGCTCGAGGCCCTACCTGGCGGCCTCAAGTACCTCCGCGAAGTGATACTAGAGGACAAGCTCGGGATCTGCGCCTCGCTGGAATCGCAGATGCAAGAGCTCGTAGACTCTTTCTTCGACGAGTGGGCTGAGGCCGTCAAGGACCCGGCGATCGCGTCCAAGTTCCAGCAATTCGCCAACACGCCTGAGACCGTCGAGACCGTTGAGGTGGAGCTGGACCGCGGACAGAGCAGGCCCGTTTTCTGGCCCGCCGAGGCCGCGACAGACGACTTCAAGGGCTTGAAAGATCGTTGGTCGAGCACGGCCTGGCAACCCGTTATCGAAGCGAGTTATTTCGCCGGCGCAGACGACACGCCGAACGGCATCTCGGCGAACATCAAGCGTGGTGACACGCAGCTCGCGCTGTGGCGCGTTAGGGGCAAGTACTACGCCACGCAGCAGATGTGTCCGCACAAGCGGACGTTTGCGCTCTCAGAGGGGTTGATCGGACAGGACGTCCTGCCTCCCACGCCGCCTGCTACTCCGCCTTCGCTATCGCCCCCATCTTCACCTCCTCGTGTCCCTGCTGATGCTACCACGCACTCCGCCGAGCCCGTCACTACTCTGACGGAAACAACAAAAGAGCCGTGCAATTCCCCCAAAACGCCCTGGGTATCCTGCCCCTTCCACAAGCGCAACTTCGACCTCACGTCAGGCACCTGCACCAACGATGCCGCGCTCTCCATCGCGACCTTCGCGGCCGAGGAGCGCGCCGACGGCCTCGTGTACATCAAACTACCGCCCGTCGACGAGCTCGATGCCGAACTCGGGACTTCCAGATGGAAGGTGAAGAAAGGGGATTCCTCCTCTTACTCTCCCACGCCCGAATTCGCCGAGCTGGATCGGAAAATCGGGTTTAAGGGCCGTAGGGCTAAAAAGGTTGGCGTCAAACCCGTCGTAGCCAGTAACCCATCCACGCCTAAGCCTACGCCTTCAAGTTATTTAATAGGCGGCGGTGGTGGATGCGGTGCTGCGCCCGACTGGTGATTTTATCCCCCTTTAAGAATTCTTCTTCCTTCCATTTTTCTTCTAGACGTAGGTATTGGGTATACAGGCTTCGTCGCTGCCATGATTTGCGATGGGGATTTGCATGCGGCGTATATATCTTGTAAATAGAGCATCAAAACGCATATCTGCTTTTCTAGTCTAGTTCAGGCGTTCAGGATACCGGGAGTGTAAAGTTTACATGAGGTACGGGAACGACAAAACTCGCTTTCGGAGGGTGATCTAGGAGTTGGCCGTAAAAGCTTGCCCGCCGCCCTCCCTGCCTACCTTATAGACCTACCTAGTTAGGTTAGAGAATGCGAGCAACCAAATTAGGGACTTTTTCTTCTTTTTTTTTTCTGAAAAAACATCAGCAATATCACAAGGAGATCAAAAGATGAACTGAACTTTCTTCAAGTTTTCTCAGGCAAGCCCCCACGAGTTGTACACAGGGACATGTAATCAACACGTTTTAACAATTCATTTCCCTCTAGGGCTGGGAAATATCCGCTCAGCATCACAGGACACGGAAGAAAAACGGAATACAAGCCACCGAAGCATAGCGTAACAAGCACTTATATGTATTTCTCACGAACAACATAACAGCAGTGATGAATATCGAATAAGATGCCCCCGCGATGGAGTAGCATTGTTAATATATATGATTATTAATGCGCCTTGGTTTTCAGGGCAGCTTATTTGATGAGATTTAACACGTCTCAAGCGGAACGAGAGTTCGAAGTTACGCCTCACTTCTCAGCAGAATCGACGCAGCACAATGTATTGTGATGATTAATATTTGTACAAGAAATTTATTCGTTTCTTGTCACTACAGGCAATGGATAATCGCTCTCCCTTTTTTTTGCTCCAGACGACGAACACCGAAGAGGTATATGTAACAAACCCTGAAGAGTACTCAATGCCATAATTGAACGGTTTCATACATCATATGACGAGTACTAGTTTCCAGGCAACACAGAAAGGGATCCGGGAATAGGAGAGAAACAGCAAGTCATCAGAGCATGCCACGGAGCCCGGGACCTTTCGACACAGCACCTATAAAGTTGAGGTGGTATCATGTGTCCAAAATAAGGGTATCAGAGGGCATCTATTCCTCCTCGGCGGGGATCTCCTCTTCGTACTCTTCTTCCTCCTCATCAACACCAGCATCCTGGTACTGCTGGTATTCACTGACCAAGTCATTCATATTGGATTCGGCTTCGGTGAACTCCATCTCGTCCATACCCTCACCAGTGTACCAATGCAAGAAAGCCTTGCGTCGGAACATGGCAGTGAATTGCTCACCAACGCGCTTGAAAAGCTCCTGGATAGCAGTCGAGTTACCAACGAAAGTAGACGACATCTTAAGGCCACGAGGAGGAATAGAGCAGAGGGCGGTTTGGACGTTGTTGGGGATCCACTCGACAAAGTATGACGAGTTCTTGTTCTGGACGTTTCGCATCTGATCCTCAACCTCCTTCATGGAAACCTTGCCACGGCTGGTAAGAAGTACAAATTAGCAATTTGGTCACGTTGAAAGGCCAGAGAGCAAATCCTTACAAAATAGCAGAGCATGTGAGGTAACGACCGTTACGGAAGTCAGAGGCCGCCATCATGTTCTTGGGGTCGAACATTTGCTGAGTCAGGTCAGGAACCGTGACGGCGCGGAAAGAGTGAGCGCCACGGCTCGTCAGAGGGGCGAAACCGATCATGAAGAAGTGCAGACGAGGGAAGGGCACCATGTTTACGGCCAATTTGCGCAGGTCGGAGTTAAGCTGACCGGGGAAACGCAGGCAGGTAGTGACGCCGGACATTACAGCGGAAACAAGGTGGTTCAAGTCACCGTATGAGGGGTTGGATAGCTTCAAGGTGCGCATGCAGATATCGTACAAAGCCTCGTTGTCGATACAGAAGGTCTCATCGGAGTTCTCAACCAGCTGGTGGACAGAGAGGGTAGCATTGTAAGGCTCGACGACGGTATCCGAGACCTTGGGAGAGGGCATAACGGAGAAGGTGGCCATCATACGGTCGGGGAATTCCTCGCGAATCTTGGAGATCAGCAAGGTACCCATACCGGCACCAGTGCCACCACCGAGCGAGTGAGTGATCTGAAAACCCTGAAGGCAGTCACAGCCCTCAGCCTCGCGACGAACTACATCGAGAACGTTGTCGACGAGCTCAGCACCCTCAGTATAATGACCCTTGGCCCAATTGTTGCCGGCACCTGACTGGCCAAAGACGAAGTTGTCGGGTCGGAAGAGCTGGCCGAATGGACCAGCACGGACAGCATCCATGGTGCCGGGCTCCAAATCGACAAGGACGGCGCGAGGCACATACTTGTTATTAGCACCCTAGATATATTAATGTTAAAAATGATTGCTGTGCGAGACGAGCCTAACCCAGTGATGGGGAGTTGCTACCTCATTGAAGTAAACGCTCATGCGCTCGAGCTGGAGCTCAGAGGTTCCGTTATAACTGTTTCACAAGTATCAGTCGATGATTCCATCAACACCACCGTCATCGACAGGATTTGTAGATGCTAGACATACACGCCACTGCCATCGAGACCATGCTCGCCTGAAATTTGTTGCCAGAAAGCAGCACCAATTTGGTTACCCTATCGTAGGATATGAGCCTCGGGGAATTGTAACGTTGTCATCGAGGATCGGAGGGCGACTTACGCATTGGCCGGTTTGGAGGTGAACCTATAGAGAGGAGAAAGTATGATTAGTCTAGCTCTCATGTGGTAGTTCAATGAATGACGTAGCAGAGGAAAAACGAGGCCGTGCTATCATTAGCCACGAGATAGTTGATTGCAGATGCTGCTCATTTGTGGATGTGGGGAGGCTAGGATCATGGGGATTATATGTTTGGGACGCGTTCCAGGATAAGGCAGCAGAAGATTGACGGAGCTTGATTGGGTTGAAAAGTAAACAGAGGGGGAGGATGCGGACCACTGGATGTAAGGCGTTCAGGTACTCACAATCTCACGCATTTTGACGGTTGAAGGGCTGTAGTGTGCAGGACACGAACGAGGAGGATGTGTCGAAGGTCAGGATGGAGAAGGATAGCTGTCGTCGTTGTTGAGAAGAAAGGGGAGGTTTAAGAGAGGAGAGAAAGAAAGCGGTGTGTTGGGGGAGAGACGGCTAGAGACCAGAGAAGAGGCGGTTGGTGGTGGGGAGAGGTGTTGTGGGCAGCTTTCGGTTGGTCGAATTAGGAGTTGTGACACTAGATTGAGGCACGGAAGTATTCATGTACCTACATCTTAATGCTAGGAGGTACCTACTTTGGGGTTGGAGATGGAGAGATGGAGAGATAGCGAGATAGTAAGTACCTACACCACGCTATTATAGTGTGATAGATACCTACACTAGATAGCCTTCTTTCAGACCCGCGCAGACCCGCGCAGACCCAAGCAGGCCTAGCACACTGCTAGTTCCAGGGGCCAACACAGAACTCTCGGGAAACCACAGCCCAAACAGGCAAAGGGTCTCGACTCTACACCAATCAGATATCTCAACCATAGGCCCCTGTTGACAACCCCTGCTGACACTTGCCGACAAAAACATTTGCCCCGCTTTCCACTACGACAAGTATGTACTTTACAAAGTACATAGCAGTACACTAAGAGTTAGGAAGTATAAGTAGTGTGTGTATCTACTTGATGATCTCAATCATTTCTCTTGTCTGTTCGTCTTTTATAATGGATGACACAACGACACATGTGGATGGTGTAGATATCTACAATAGAGACCTACAATAGAGACCTACAATAGAGACCTACAATAGAGACCACCTAGTCGACAACTCATCACTAATGATTGTAGATCAATCACCAGCCTCAAGACCTCTACTACAGTATGTATAAAACTCGCAGCTTGGCAATTCGACCTCTCCCGATTGGTCAAAATTCCATCCTCAATTCAACCTCTTCCCCCCTTTTGGTCTGTTCGAACTGGCACTACACATTTATGTTGACTGGTCAATTTTTGAACCTCACCGCACATTTTGAAACCTTGTCTATCTGCATGCCTTTTCCGTTGATAAATATTCAACATAGCGGGTTACGTGTGGCCCCGAAGAGCTAGACGCAACGAACTACAATAACTATCAAAACAGCATCATTGATGCCAAAAGAGGATGCCACAACTGGCTTCTCAAGTAGTTTGGAACAAGCATGGGATGAAAACTCAATCCTAAAACTCTCTCATACTAATGAGCTACAGTATTTCTCTCTTAACTACACTAGGCCTTAGTCATGCGTTTCTTAAAACAAGGGCAGTACCGTGATTTGTGGACGTCCATGACCACATACTAGTACCAGTAAATTTATTTCCACCTTGTTCGTAACAATGCACATTAGCGGATTAGGATCATGTCAAAGAGTCATTAATTCGTATTCATTATTTTCCGTGATTCTATAAGTTGTGATCTCTTTTGTTTTCAATGCCCCGTTTCATGCCCTGAGACCAGTCGATGATGAATAGACATTTATTCCCCGACACCTGTTGACATGAGACTGACAGAGGGAAAAAAAAAAACCCAGTAGAAAAATGCAGCTGTCAGTGCGACTTTTCTGAAAAATCCCTCGGCGAGATATCCAGTTTGTCAAAGCTGACGAAAATAAGACCTAAAGGTCTGAGTGATGGCGGCATCTTAATTGCCCCCCCCCTCACTTTGTGTCGACATTGCTCGTTTCCTCGTCCTGTCGTGCGATCTCTAAAAATTATCTAGACAGAAGAATGCGCTTCTCGGTACGCGGTGGAGACACTCGGAAAAGCTCGAAACCAACCCGGCGCTATGCAATCAAACAGATATCTTTACATATACACAGTTCCCACGGGAACTACTTTGTATGTTGTTATGGTTAGGGTATGGAGACACAGTGTATCATCGTGTCTCAGTCGGTTCAACGAACAATCATCATCTGCATACGTCGGCTTATTCCATTCGATGGTGACGTAGCGACGGGCGTGCCGTTGACAGGTTTGTTATTATGGTTATGAGATATACGCCGTGTGGGGCTTGATGTTGGCTCATCGAAAACACGGGTAAATGCGGGACTACCATCAGGCCTTGTGCGTTTGGGGGTTCGTATTGGGCTTTGCGTGAGGTGATCTTCCCGGCGAACTAGTTCCGACAAGCTGTCTCGCAGATCCCCTGCGCGTTTCACTAATTCCTTGAGGCTGTTCGTATCGAAATTCATTTTGCCGTTAGAATTTTCATTAACGTTGTAATCATCATCATCGTCGTCATCAACCTTGATATCAAATGTTGCACGATGCTTTCGCATTGACTCCATAACAGATCTGGCGACACTTGTCGAACGAGGTTCCACAATAGGGTTCCGTGGTGTTTTAGGTCGCTCGATACTTTCTTCATCGACGTTGTCCCATGTGCCAAATATATCATCATCGGGTGAGAAGACGGATCGGCGACGTGACGAAGGTGAATCCCGAAGCTGTGAGCCCTCTCTCACCTCAAGGGAAGCACCGTCGAATCCTTGCTCGATAAATCGCTCGTCGATGGAAACAGAATCGTAGCCATCAGCCGCCCGCGCCTCCGTTGTCTCTGTATCCTCATCAGGAGAAGCCAAAGCTATAATACCTTCCGCTTCGTGCCACAACTTTGCAAATGAGCCAACCAACATGTTCATCTCACGGCCTAGGCGACAGAGTCGTTTCAGGTCATTGACCAAAAGGGATAATTCCCTGATTTGACCGGAATGGGCTTTTACCGTTGGCTGGGTTGCTTGGATTGAAGCGGGCACGAACATTAAGAACTGATTCTCTTTTTTCTCTCCTGGTGGACCCGTTATCGACACCGTATCCTCCTCAAACTCGAAATCATCATCCCAATCTTCGCTGACGTTCTTCTGGCCTAAACCCCAAGTGCCAAATTTTGGAGCCGACTTCGCGGTTTCCGTGGGGTCTGGAACGACTGGGACACTCTGGCTTCGTACATGGGTGGCTACAAAACCCTTACGACTTGCCGCTCGTCCACCTCTGAGATCCAGCTCCTGTTTCCCATGAACCGTTTTAGGTCGGTGAATGTAACCGTTCTTTTCGCGTTTGCTGTGCGCAGGGGGTTCAGTCCAATCAAAAACAGTACTTCGGGGTCGTTCTTTGGTAGAATTGAAATGCACGTCAGGCTTGGAGTTGCCGTTGATTTTCCTCAGCGCGGTCCGGATTTTAGGACTACCTCGCCGAGAATTCATGGAGCTGGGCGGAGAGAGATGATTGTAAAACTCTGCCTCGTGTTCTCGTGCCCACTCCAGGTCATCATCGTCATCCAAAGATAGCCGTGTGTAGTCCCTGTCGATAGGAAAATCTAGGTCTGGGGGACCATCGACAACTTTTTCATCTTCAATGCTCGCCGCACGGAAGCGCGCTTCAAATTCTTCATAGGTCCCTCGTATAGGCGTTGAAACACTCTCATCTTCTTCCATGATCTTGTGGCCACCATCAAAAGATGGCCCTAGAATTTCTTGAATTGAAAGACGTTTCATCTTCGTGTTGTTGCCTGCGGTACTAGGCGGGGAATCATCGAACATCGACTCTAAGGGACTATCAGGACCATTTTTACGACCGGAGGCCACGGTCCTAAAGGAGTCAAACGGTGTATCGGTTTTAAAATCGGTATCATCGTCATCACCAGAAGTGAAGCCACGATGATACTCAGAGCTACCCACGGTGGACGCACGCTCTAGTGTGCGGGTATGTGATGCATGGGAGTTAACTCTTGATGATACCGAGGGGCTAATTATAGCTTCATCAGGCCTATCCGGTAGTACTGAGGATGAAGAACCATGGCCATTTATGCCAAGATGAAAGCTTGACAACCGTGAAAGAGGTGGAATAGGAGATGGAGAGCTACGCTGCGTGTCTGGGGGACGGAAAATGGCAGCCAGGTCTGCCTCGGCTTGGCTGACTGATGCCTCTTTCCGAATTTTCTCTGGGGTTACACTCTTGCTGCTCTGGGGGTGATCCTCAGAGTCTGCAATTGGCGCAGAGACATGGCGTTTACTTCCCGTTGTCTCACCTCCCCTCTTCCGGCGCCTAAGACTACCCGTTCTTGCTATCCAATTCGTGGGTGAGCTGAACTGCATCGAAATCGACCGCTTAGGTTGTTTCGAAGGCGTTACCTCAGTCGAATCCGGCTCCTTTACGGAAGGCCGAGGGCTATCTTTGGTATTAGTATGGGTCGGAGAATCGGAATTATGGGGAACCCCATTCACCGCATCCTGGGGTCCATTCATTATGAGATTATTAGGGGTAACAAGATAAGCCTGTTCGGAATTTTGTTGATCGAGGCGAACTCGTCTACTAGAGGACTGAGCGCTACCGTCAACGCCTCTCAAGGGAGTAGCTTTCATAGTGATATTGGAAACTTTAGCGTGCCAAAATGACTTCCACCGAGAACGCTCACCCGCAACAGGACTATGAAGAGGCTTCTCCTGGTGGGCCACCGTCCTAGCCTGAGGCCTGTGGTCAAAGGAGAACTTCGGTAACGGTGGTAAATCTTCAGTATTCAACTGGTGTTGCAAGGTAGCTGATCTTTGATGACTTGTAGCTGGTCTTCTTAGTGTCATCTGCCTCGATCCTCGCTTCCTATGGAAGCCTGTATCCTCTAAAGCTGTCCCCGGCGCACGCTTCACTAACTTATTGGGTGGAAGCTGGGATGGCGAATCTCTTGATGAAGATAATATCGGGGCCGCAGAGCCAAAAGAGAATATAGAAGGCGAATCTGGGCCAATGCTTGACCTCAGGCTTCCGTGTTGGGACAATGGGCGGATGGACAATCTTCGCATCCAGGAACCGTTCGAGGATACAGAGTCGCAAGAATCCTCGGCGATGGGTGGTGCAAAAACAAGATCGCTCTGTTTAACCACCGAGTGGCGAGAACCTGGAGGTTTTGTGGGTGTTATCTGAACATGAGATGCTCGTCGGGGAATTCGCGCTTGGGCCGAGGTGGCATTGACGGGGACAGCGGATTGACGCAGGGGTAGCACGGCCTGATTTTGGGCATGAGAAGGCGCCGTTGATGCCGCAGAACTCGTACCGGGTCGAGAGAACGAATTAGTATTCGAGAAATCGCGGTCGGTTACGAGTTTTCGCCTAATCGAACCCGAATTCAATCTGTGGTGGGGAGTGTCCAGTTGTTCACCCTCAGCAAGCTGGCCAAAGACCAGACCTGTGGCCGCCGCAGCGACAGCAGTACCAGCTCCAATAAGCTACCAGAGAATCGCAACGTTAGTAAATAAACAAGGAGACTCTAACAGATTGCCAACATAGGCAACCGCATAAAAATGCCCCCCAAGGTTGGTGCGATCAGCTGGTATGCGCCCGCTTCGTTCTTTTATGACAAGGTACATGAAAGGAGGGATAATGTTATCATGTGTCCCATCTCCATTCGCATGAAAGCTATCTTGGGATTCTACCTAGTGGGAGTGGGTAAAAAGAGAGCGGACTGCGCAAGCCAGCAATGGTGTCGAGGGGCCCACCAGCTAACTGTATTGCGATGGTACCTATGAAAGCACCAGGGGAGATCGAGATCAAACTTACACTGGGGACAGACTGCATCTCGAAAGCCAGCGACCGTGGCTCAAGAGAGGGAAGAAAAGCCTTCAATTGAGAGGCAGAATAAAGAATAGAATCTCCTTGGCGTGTTCATGGCCTATTCATTTGCTCAAGACATGGCAATCTCAGTTGGGAAAGATGGTGGGTGGTGAGGAATGCCAGTAAATCTGATCTGCAACGCCGCCCAAATTTCTGGTTTTCAAGTCTACACTAGTCTCCGGTTCCTGGTTGCTGGGTTGTGGGTTCGAGATGGTGTGTGGGCGCGTGGCAAAGATAGTTTGTGTGTTCTAGTAGAGGCCGTCGTACGGCGTATGGTGTTTTGGTACTTGGGTATTTTGGATGTGTAGGCGAGAGGCGGTCGTGGATCAGGCGGCCCGGCGTGTATATGTGTGGTAGTTGAGCCCAGTGTATGTATGTATGAATATGTGGGTGGTGGATCACAACTCAAGATAAGAAGAAGGAAGAAAAGTAGTGATGGCACACGAATGGATCGGATAGATGTTCTCGTAGCAGTATACACACTGTTAACAACTCGGGCAAGAATTGAAGGTCACAGGAACTGAATAATCAACATCAACAACGGATGACAACAACATTGGAAGATGGCGACAAGAGTGGGGGGATACAAGGCCGAGAGGACAGGCGGGTGGGCGTATTCGAAGCTGTGTCGACGTCTCTCTATAGAAGCCAATCGTGTCTGCGTATATCTAAGGGATGGGAACTAAACAAGGGAAGTCGAGATGAAATCCATAGGTTAGTAGCAGCCTGTATGTCGCAGGTCGCAGAGGCTACCACCAAACACGGACGGACGGACGGACAGACAGACCAATCCAGGCAGAGGGAGAAAGAGAGAAAGCCGAATGAAGATTTGGTAGAAGGTCGTCGTCGTCCACGAGACGAGAGAAAAAGAAGGTACAAGACAAGACGTCGCAATAATCCTTAGCTTTTTTTTTTTCTTCTCCCCCTCAAGGATGGCTCGGTCTCAGGTCCTGGAACTAACTGGAGCAACAGAACAAAACAAATTCATTTACAATTTCCTGTTACATTACCTATTACTGGTACTGTCCCGCGCGCGCATTAGACAGTGTACAGTACATAACCCGTCTCCATTGGTAAATAATTACCTGGATACATGCCTGGACTGCCTGGATACTGCCCGGACACTCCTAGTGCTAGTGCTAATTGTCGCAGGTAATAGGTACCTAATAATATGGAATCGTTGGAATAAACAATAAAACAATTCCGCTGGCTGCTACACGCGGATTGGACGTCGATGAGTTAAACCACGCCGCGGTCCGGGTTCCCCTTGTTGCTCCCAGGCGCTCCTAGTTGCTCCAGTTGCTCCAGTTGCTCCAGTTGCTCCCATCACACAGAGCGAAAAGGCCAAGCACGCCCAAGATGATGCACCGCAGATAGCATGCAAGGTTGCAGGTACCTCCTCACCGCCCCAATCCAACGCGAAATTGCAGGTACTGGCACGGCACATGCAATTTTGCATCAAACGGGGCCGACACTGTGGATGTAGGCAATTACGGCGCTGACCGAGACCTGCAAGAATGGACCTGCAAGTCAAGCTTAGCGTAAGTAAGGTAGAGTACCTACGCCAGCCCGGGCAGCCAAGAGCTAACTGCCCTGTAACGTGCTGAGGCTTGCTGGGCCAACCAATCCCGCAGGTTGGAAGCTGCCCTACTAGTGTGCAACATATCCCTCCGTCTAAATACCTACTGTAGTGTAGCTGTAGTATACTGTATATTAGTATAGGTAGTGTGCTGGGCGTCATGATGCTGCTCAGCTACACTAGTACATTGTGCCCCAGGCCAGTAGTCTGTAGTAATGGGGCCATAAATGACGGTTGCTGTTTTAGCGTGGAATCTCAAACAAAGCGCGGCCAAGGACGGCGCTGACCAGGTCTTTCCCCCCTCGTCCCGGCCCTACCAAATTCGTACACAGCCTAACACAGGTACACTACACTTACATACTCGATATAGTGGTAGGTACTAGTGGTAGTAGTAGTGACGATGTTTAATACAAGGAACAACGTTGTGCTGTGGCACGGCTAGTCAATATCACAACTACCTATCTATAGTATTACTAGTAGGTAATACATGATGGTCCATTTCAGGCAGATTATCCTTAAGACGCTTTTCAAATCTTCATTCTATCTAGGTACTCCGTAGTCAGGTCCGATTTACGCTACCTATCAGGTAATATACCTATGCGTAGGTACCTACTTATACTACAGTGTAGACTACCTGGTTGAATTGTATGCTGCACTACCTTAGCCCAGCACACTGTATAACATACACTCCATAGCACTGTATGTATCATAGATATCAACGCCTTACTCACAGGAGATATTACAGTAATTGCTAGAATGCCTACCTAAATACACTGTGCCGTAGATCCGCTTGTTGCACTATATGAGGTTACCTTTCCAACCCACTCTTGCATGCAGTGTCAAGCTCTGCAACTAGCCCAACTGCACCCAAAGTCCTGGATCCCCCTGACTATAACTTTCACACTCGACATACATGTATGTACTAACAGTACGGGTTGTACAGTATATGCTCAAGTATTTACATGTAATATACAGAGGTGTTACGCACGTACATACGCGGGCCATATCCCTAGGTAGAAAATGAAAAGCGAGGGACACTTTGTGCTTTACGCTCCTGTATCATGTTGCTTCCTGCCTCAGTGACCAGGAGACTTGGCAGAGGGATGTTATAGGCGATGCATGACACCTCAATGCCTACACTGCCTAGGTAGTGTACTACTAGGTAGTGTACTACTCCGTAGTGTACAATACCTACATTGAATGTGTGTCCACTCTCTCCGCATGCACGCATCGAGAAATGAATGACACCCATGTAGAGAGGAGTCGTCACCTACATGTACATACACTAGTACACACTCATACTAGGCTCGTAGGTATACGAAGTACCTAGGTACTAATTGCAGGCACTTCCTCCCACAAACCGATGAGGTACCAAGCCCACCGTTTCGAACAATCTAGCGTGTACACTACGGCATACACTACCCAGGTAGGGACTAACGGTTGGCCCATCGTGGTTTGAAATTCTCCGACTCGATGGCCGGGCTGAGGCAGTTGAAAACAAACTTGGATATCGAATGGTGAATCGAGCAGATATCTCGTATGCCTTATTTTAGCGCCTTTTCTTAAAGACTGATCGTCATCGTCTATTGGCTGCGGGCTCATTATTGAATGACAACGCCATGCAGCACGCGATGCTAACTGCAACATCATCTTCCTGGGGTTCCCCCAGCAAATTCCAAGAGTCAAGCCTGCATCTTGCTTACACCCTACAAGCCAACGATGCACTTCATTTTATTTCGCCTCATGAAGTCAGTTCATTCATAGTGTACTTGATAGAGGAAGAGACGACCCATTACTACTATGTATGTACTACCAGCCCCTGTAAGGTTAGTAACCTGCAATCATCATCATCCAGCTCTCACGTTAGTTACGCTCTAACAGTGCTCTAATAACACTTCCTCTATTCTCATACACAGCCTTACTACCTACCTACCTACCTACCTACCTACCTACCTAGCACGTACTAGACTCGCCAGCTGATCAATCGCCTTTCTAATAGTACTAGAACTACCTAGGCACACTACAGTACATAATCTAGAACCTTGGGAGTCGAATCCTCCAAAGATCCTGTCTAAATAGCCGAGACCCCGATAAGCCTGGTTTCAAGACCGGATAGACGGATCTACAGTACTATAGGTTACATAGTATCATTCACCGAGCCGCGAGGAGCCACTTTTATACCTAGAGTCGATTCCTGTTCAAGTTATCCGCATCCACCCTTCGTGATCCAACCAACAAGACACCAGGAATCGCCCGAATACAGAGGAGTGATAGTAATAGCGTAGGACCTAACAGATCCATATCTGGCTAACAAGCCGACTAAGTTGTAGCTGAGCACTACTATAGCATGAGCCGACTGCTCGACAAGAACATCCTTGGAAGGCGTTAGAAGTTTTAACGCTCTGATTGGCGGCGACCTTGATGTGCAAAGGCTGAAGCGCTAATCAACAACAACAATAATAACAACAACGGCCACCATCAGCACTCGGCGCGACACCATCTTCCACTTCACATTGTACGTTCTACATTACGTATCAACATGCACGCTATTTGTCGCCTCAGCTGCTGTCAATCAATCCTTGTAGCTCCCTCCCCTTCCCTTTCCGTACCGTACAATCGGGGCTCATTCACTTCATCCAAATGTCGGCACGGGTTGCGATTTATCACTGACTTGTCACGAATCATGGCACACCATGAAACTAATCAAACAATAGTTGACCCAGGGAAACGGGCAGCCTGTCCTACTGTGAGCTAGTCTCCCTTACGTAGTATCTCCATATATAGTAGCTATATGTGTCCGCGAGGCCCGCCTCGTGTATCCAGCCGTCTGTGTGTAATAACGCATATTCAACTTTCCGTTTTTTGCCGTCATCCTTCGTGCGGCACACGGGTACTTTTCCGGGTGCTTTTTTTTAATAGCCACATTCTAAAAAGCAACCTATTTGTGACGAGGGACGGAAACATTAGCATTACCTATGTGCTCTCCTCCTATATGAATATCGGCCCGCTCGAGAACCACCAGCCCGCGGCAATTATCGGCGATCTGCGAGGCTCGTGTCCCTATATCCCCGTACTTTATACATTCGCCACAACGCCGCGCTGGATTCGCCTGTGCCAAAATACATGCTTCAGGTAGCTTGCCGAAATTTCATGATACGAGGCTCCAATTGTCAGTGTTGCCTAGTATCTAGTTTTTGTTATGAGGGTCCCTTTTCGACGCATTGTCTGCTTATTCACTTATGACTGACCATATGAGACCATGCGGTAATGCATTGTTTAACGAATATAATGCAAAAGATGTAAAAGCTCTAAGATGCCAGCATTCCAACTATTGGGTTTGGAACAGTGATAGTCACCACTTTTCGTCCTTTCCACTACCTGTACTCATAATCTCTAACATCTAATATGGCGCCAAAGCTAATCCAAGTATTCCCAATCTCTCTTACCATTCTGCTAGAGCCGGTGGTTTGGGACTGGTTTTGGGACGGAAATTCCAGGATCATCGCTGTCCGTCAGACGAGCGGTTTCAACCCCAAGCCAGGACAAGCCAAGCGATTAGCATTCTCCTTCTAGGGATTGTGGGGACGACGAGCGCGTTAGAAACGCGCTTTTTGCGTATACCACTCTCAAAGTGGTAATATGTTGGCCGTTTATGCTCCGAACCCCCTCTAGTCCCGTCATCAACGGCAGCATCATAACATCATACCTGCTCAGCTCACCTCTCCTCCTCCTAAAATAGGCACAAGGATCCTACCCAATAGCATTGCCGACCCCTCCTTTGCCTCCCTGTCGGACGTAACCCCTCATGCGGCGCATCGATTCGATCTTCATCTGACTGTTTTATGGTACCAGTTGTTGCTTTGATTCGTTTCGTATGCCTCAATGCAGCGAGGGTCCCATCGGAACTTTTTTTTCACGTAGATTTGGATCGAGTGAGACCTGACTTGTATGCTTCCAAGCACTGTATCCTCAAGTAAGGACTAGAGGTCACAATCACATACTTTAAACAAGACGTTTCCGTGCTCAAGCAAGGCTTGACTTCTTCCGAGCCGGCTTCACTTTTAGTACTGATCCAGCAATACTGTTTTATTGGTTCAAAGCGACTCGGCGCACACACGGCTCACTTGGGATATCCCCAACAACAAAGTCTAGCCACGAGTGGAGATCTTCACTCCACACTCTCGGGCAGCTACTACCACATACTGTATATAACAACCCATATATGGCAGAACTAGTATAATGTGAAGAAGGTGATGGCTCTGAAACCTGCTGTAGCGAGGCGCACAGCACATCCGACAAGCCCGGCAATGTGGTTGAATTCCCCAGGATGTCTGTGCAGTTCGGCCCAGTGGCACCATGATGCCTAGATAGGAAACTGTAGGTAAGTGATGTTTGCCTTTCGGCCGCCCAGCTAGATCCCAAAGGGCCGATGAGAGGAGCCGTTTGCGGGTGAGCCAACAGAGGTGGCTTCCCACCATCTATTTCTCGCAGTGAAATGATTGCTCTGAAGACAGAGCAGAGAAAAACTTCGCCGTGCAAGCCGGGTCTCATTACTCGTTGCTTCTTCCGCTAGACTATCAGCACTACGGAGCCGATACTGTCACAAAGTGTCTGTTACCAATTTCCTCTCTAAACAGCCACCGCGGCTGATCTCGTAGAACTATGTATTTAGTAGACGATAGCAAGTTACATCTAGAATCTGCCGACAAAATCCATAATTGACTCCATACACCGACGTGAAATACTCGATATCCTTACATCGTCTAATCTATTGGGCGCCTTGTATTGCGCACAGTCGCACCGTAACGAGACATTCCGGCTTACACATATAGTTAGCTAAGACATGGCCATTATGCTTATTGCGAGTTTTCTTGAGACATTGAACGACGAGCCCAGAGTGCAATCTCCTCTTTTCACCTCCCTTCTCTTTTCCTTGCTTCTAGATAGTATCGTCCGCCCGGTCTCTGGAACGAGGAATTACCTCGTCATCGGGCGCATCAACATCTACCTCGTATGTATGTACTCAGCACGTAGCATATGATCAGCGTGCACAACATCACAGCCTTTCCTCGTTCTTCCCTTTTTTTTTCTTTTCTTTGTTCCTCTTTTGGAGAAGTTAAGAGTTCGGTATGCAAGCTGTCAGAGCTTATTTTCCTACTCACCCATCATGTATGTTCTCGCTAACGAAAAGTCTCTTTGATTGCCCGCCTCCGACTGCAAATAGGTACTACCCTGCATATGGCTCCTATGCCCGGGTAGTGTCCTGTGAAGCAGCTCGCTTACAGCACATAGACAGCGTACGCATATATATTACACCTTGATCAACAACGACGATTCATACGTTAATATATCTAGATGTGACCACCATGTGTTACTGTAACACCTGATGAGTTAGGGGTATCCTAGCAGCTCTAGGCAGCGGCTCAATCGCTTCCTACGCTCTCGGGAGGGGTGCCACCTATTCCTTGTGTTTCTGTATATCAAACCACCATGCTAGATAGTTGGAGAAGGGGAGTGGTTTAGGTATTATATGTGTGTGCATATGCCGGCGTTATGCCACCTCCTATATAATGCGAGTTGGACGGTGGCGAGTGTGTGTGTGTGTCGGATCCTCGGGCTTGAGCTTATTTATACTTTCACGCTCTGGACTTTCGCTGGGCGTATGCATGCATGCAGTCAGCTCGGGCGGCGCTTGGGTGCGTCCCTGTCTCGTCTCCAAAACTGCAAGTCGGGGAAGTGGTTTAACATGGATTGTTCGAGGCTGTCCTCGTCATCACGTGCATGAATTATGTCCCCTTTTTAAATCTACATGATGTTGCTGCATCTGTGTATGTATATTCCTTTTTTCTATAGTTCATCGCTTCCCTGCCATGCAGTGGGCGCTCCTTTAGAGAACCCTGTACACGTCACCCGCGACATGATCATCAACCCGACTCCTATTTTACCTTATTCCTTCTCCCTGTGGCGTATTGGCTTTTAAGTCACCATTATTTCACGAAGTTCCTTGCATTTTATACTGATCGTGTATGCTGTACGCCGCGATGCACATGAACACAACTCCTCTTGCAAGCTTCTACACATGTACACGATATGTCGGGCCCGGCGCGTTGAGGGAATCAGGAGGTAGGTCATGAATCTATACTGAATCATTAGTTGATATCCTATAAGTCAAGGAAGTACTTATAGGGTCATGTCTTGATATAGTATTAAGAGCGATGAGCATAGAGCAGACGGATATCCTATGGAGGACCCGAATTTGTGAGGTGGGTATTTAGATAAAGCAGCTCGGTTGATTGTTATCGTTTTATATCATTCAACGAATGTTTAAGACATCTGAGTGCTTAAGTTGTGTAGGGCTAATATGTAACTAACATTCCATCTAGTTCACTTCTGATATACACATCTACAGGCCGCAACCAATCCCAACGCAGTAAGTTAGATAATAGGAAACTCCGTCCGATGAAGTACATACTCAGCCTTTATATCCCGCGTCATTTGCCTTTTGTACCAAATCATTCAAGTTGGGTGTATATAACACCGTGCTGCATATCAGCAGCCAATGGCCCAAGCCTCGGAACAGTCAAACCCAACTCTGCCGGCTTCATCTTGCCGTCCGCCTCTTGAGGCTCGCGTGTGGCGTTAAGCTCATACATTTTAGCCGTCTCCGTCTGAGAACACGTAGTCGCTACTGCATTTGGGCGACAACTCTCCTTGGGAGAAGGTTTCTCCGGGCCGCAAGTTTCCTTGACACAAAAACGCACTTTCTCTAGTAATTTGCGCCGATAGTAAAAGACGAGCCATATCAAGCTGGAGAAGATGGCCACAGCTGTCGAAGCGCCGATGACTATGCCAGCGATCGCACCGTTACTAAGCTGTGATCCTGAGTTTGAGTCTGAGGTTAAGCCTGAGGTGGAGAATCCTGAATTTGAGTTTATTATGACATTATTTCTAGGATTGAAGCGTTTGCTGCTGGTATTATCAGCAGCATCTTTGTCGTTATTCGAGCTTATGGGACTCTTCTCTACCACGGCCATATAACTAGTAGCGAAACTTGACATATCGAACACTGGAGTACCTTGGTTCTGGTTGGTCGACTTGTTAAAGACTTGTTTTCTGCTAGTGAGCATAGTGGTAGGCCTGATGGCCCTGCGGCTCTGGTTTTGATTCCTGTGGGCGTTGGTAGTTTGGCCAGCTAGATTGTCGTCACAAGTACCGTTGCTACCAGGAACAGTTTCGAACGAAATCTTGAAAAGTGGCGATATAGCAAACGTGCCCTCGCTTCCATCTAGACTGAGGTTGAAAGCATAGAAACTTGATGGCTGTGCAAGTGCCGGGGGTGCCACTGGCCAAGAGAAACCCCCATTTGTAACATCGACCAAGTCTAGGAACAAGGGAAATCAGTTAATCGTAATCGTAGAGTAACACATCTCTAGGATATGCGCGGGTCATCTTACATGCGATTTCCCTAATTTTAGTTAGGGATTCTGAAGTCTGACCTGTGAGCAAGCTCATTGTGCCACTGCCTATTGGTGATTCCGGGACCCATTTGATTACGTATTCTGTGCCAACAGTGACTACTTCACTCTTCTGTGGCGCGAGAAACTCAACGAATGTATTAGTAACCTGAGAGTATGCGATTCCCCATAAGCTAAGCAATGTCAGCTTTCGAAGAGCGGCCATGATGTTTGCAGTCCGTGTTTCATAAATATAAAATACTTCGTAGATAACTAGAAAGTTTGATGAGACAACCCAAGTTAAAAACCGTAGGGAAAACCCTGTGGAGTTGAATTACTCCATAGTCACTGGCAAACCCTCCCATGGCTTTAATATGATTCTACGTCTAAGGCATCCAGATGCGTTGCTACCTAGAACAACCCTTCAGTCTCAGAAGGTATCAGCGAAGGGGTATATGCGACGTTTTGGGGTTCCCTTAACACCCCGGCCACCAGCATCGCCTTCGCAGGATATCTATAATACGGGGACGTGGGGGTCGGTCAGGCACAATCCAAATACCTTAACTGTGCGAACTAGAGGCGCCAGGGAGTTCTATGGAACCGTAATTTTTCGGTACATCTCCCTATGGTTAATAGTATGTTACGTTTCGATTCAGTGCTTCTACTATAAACCCGTCAAGCCTCTTTCCGAAACGCCATAGCCTCCATTGTATAACCCTAACCGTTTATAAATATGAGATATAATGCGACACTTCGTTTCGGGCCTGGGGTTTTCAGGGCCGTAATGTAAATTAATTGGTGGGATCGGGCGCAGTGATGACATGCAGCACTACGTCAACGGTTCTTCAAACATCGCCGCCGCCGGGCCCTTCTGTTTTTCTTGTAGATCGCAGGCCTGGCTACTGATCCTGTTGTAGCATGAAGGGCTAAAGAACAACTCAACTGGGTAATTTTATGTGGCCACACTTTGCTTCGTTTACGTCAAGGCTGTTAGAGATACCGGTCCCTTTTGATATCTGTAGCAGATTGGTAACACTGTAAGACATTTACATCCAATTAGTTACGAGATTCAAGTGCCTGGATTTAGGAACACTTAATCCAAAAAATAAAATAAAATATATGATATACTCTATTACTACTATTAAGGCTTTGAGGTAAGGCTCAAGGGGTATGACAACTAAATGAGTAAGTAGTGATCAATGTCTAGGTAGTATCAACCATCCGATATGTAGATATAACACCTCTTAAGATATATTATAGGATTTTATTATTAATATACTAGTTAGCCCATTCGAATTCCGTAGTATTACATCAATCAATGGTTGTTAGTGCCTATCTCGAGCGGGGTCTAACCATTAACGTCAATAGCTTTTCTGCTTTTGTTTTTAAGGAAAAAGGAAAGGGGAGAGAGTGAGTGAACTAAATAAGTGCCCATTACTGAGATTGCAAAATAATAATAATAATTAAATAGTGGGAAGAAGTTAAATTGTATGAAAGGCTGACGTCGTAGCACCTAAAAGTGTGGACGAGACAAAGATCGATCATCATTAATCTTAGTGAATCTTGCACTCCTAATCCGCCAGCAATTATACTATCTTCCTCGGAACCTGGGAGTCCACTGGCTCTTAAAGTCATCCATACCTAAGCAGTCTTCCTTCGATTCTGCTGGGAAGCCTGTCCAGCCCGTTCCGTGATCATTCCGCTTGCGGTGTCCTTTTTCGCATCTTCTGCATTTTCCTTTATTGGTTCCTTTCCTCGATTATTCCTAGCCTCATTTGCTGCATCGGTCATAACTTTCCTCTCTTTGTCAGTAGGAATTCTAATATTGTCTGCTCCCGGCATCTTATACTACAGTGTCGTTAGTATATCGCAGATAAGAGAATTGACTCGGACTTGCCGCTGAGTGACGAAGTTTTGGATATGAAATTAGGGATATTATTGGAAGCTTTGGTAACTTGAACCCCTATGTTATTGCCCTTCGGGGATGGTACTGGACCTTAAATAATCGTCTTGGGCCTTATGATGGTGACTGTACATATATGAGCTGGGAAGACTGGTGTCATATTCGATACTATAAACTCCTATTTGTAAATACAATTATTTACTATCGCTAGAGATGGATAAGACATACCTGTGATGATAGACCATATTGTGATTCAATAAAGTATTATTACTTCAAGTCTAGCTAGCTAGACAGTTGAAGAAAACAGACAAATTTTGATAATCCGTGGCATATACATTTCTCTTTTATACCCTACGAATTGACTAGAGAGCTAAGATCGGATATGTCAGTAACTTGTCGGCAAATTGCATTTAATTAACATGAAAAGTGTGTAACAACTGTGAACGGTCGGATGGTACTACGCGGCTGTCCGGGCCTTTGGGTTCAGGCACAAACAGTGAAAATTTTACGGCGATTCAATCTATCCGTAGCTAGTGATGGACAGAAGACCCAATACTCTCGGGTCTTGCTTGGCAGGCTCGAAGCCCTGATGGCATAGGAGGTTACTGACAACAGGAGAAGTTGTTTGTGTGTGATTATTACCGATAGGGACGTGAAGTGGTAAAATGTAATATATGAAGCTAGTATTACCGTACAAGATACTTACTAATATCCACGTGATTTTGCTGTGCTATGACCCCATTAGAATTTGACAAATATCTCATCTCTCTAAATATCAAGTCATATAAGTTGTGTGGCGATCCTGAGATACTTAGTTACCATCCGTGTTAGGAGCAAAGGACTGTGCTTGTGCTATATGTATCTTCTTCTATAATATATAGGAAAACCCCTTGGTTTTTGGAAGTAAGACCATATACCTGGCATGATATGTAGTGTGCAGAAGATAGTGCCGACAAGTAGAAGACTGTGATTAGTAACTTGTAGGTAGGTAATTGATCTACTAGTATCTAGAGACAACACACCGTGCTACTTCACGGAAATTGAGTAAATATCGTACCTTGGGGTACCGGTTACCAAGTAGCTCATGTGACTGACAAATTATAATTGGTACAACCTTTTCAAACACGAATAGCACTTCCCTTGAGGGTCCCTCCATCCGGTGTGACGTGCAGTTTAGAACCAATCCTACTTGGACGGGATTAGGATAGAACGCCCTATTGGTTCAATAGGCTGGCTTACAATGAGTAGCTTCATTCCTGTACATAAGCCTGGCAGTAGAACTGCAAAGGTCTACGGACAAATACTGAGTGGCTACAGCATATTTAACCTTGAGCCCAAATACAACCGATACATTAGTGGGTATTGGATTCCCTTGCTAATGCATTTGGCCTAGATCCTTCCCATTCGTTGGGACTTATTACTATTTGCTAGTGTGGGTGAAGATCCCTAGGAAATGGGTATGTTATAGGAGCTAAGGTGCGTTAGGTCTTTGGAAGAAGCACCTGAGATATACATTGGTAAAATAGCCGTTGAGAGTTCTATAGGTTGGGATCTTATATCTTTACGGGATATATCGGACTGCGATCCAGTCTTCTCAACGAACAAAGCCTTGAGACGCAGATAGGACTCGAATATCCTGGATTGGGCCTCTCTAACTTGGCACCTCAGCGGCTATTGCGCTGTGTTCATCCGGCTCTCCTAACCAGTGACAGAAGCGGACAGTTGATTCACTCATAACACGGAAGCTCACGATCATACTCGTGCCACATCTGTGTATCTTCTGCTGCGTTGATCTTGGTTAGGCATTGGTGCCAACGAGACATATCCGGGTTAGTAGCTGAAACTAGATACTGGCGGCTAACATCGAAATGATCAAGCTATAGGTAAAGCGCGAACTAGAATAATCGAGGCAACCCATGCATAATTCATAGCAAGCTACGATGATGGCTACGATAATTTCAACGATGAGGTAGCTCGAAATAGGGTACGGTTTTCAGAGCGAGCCCATCATCTGTAAGGCTGATTTCTGGAGCCCGATGTTTAGCCGACTAGCGCCCCAAACTACCTACCCACTATAACTCTCCACTATCATTCGCTGTTACCTGCGCTAGATAGATTCTCCAAGGATGTGGCGACAAGACTATAGACGGCTGGCTTGGTAGGATCATTAACTGCACCTATCGACGGTTAGACAATTAACTTAAAGTGCACTTACTTCAACGCCTGGAGTATTCCCAGAATCTCACTAAAATGGAAGCCGATATTAGAGCTGCACTGCCGGATATTGATCCCGTCGTTTCCGAATACTCAGTTGGGTATCTCAGACACGCCTCGACTGCCTGGATCGGCGAGGACGAGGCCACGGATTTATCTCCCTTAGCTGAGGCAGCCTCTACTATCACGGAGCTCCTGATCTCCGCCGCGGGCAATGTTGAGAGTGCTGCACAGCAGGATAAGATCCGCGCGCTAGTTGCAAAATGGGTCGACAAATATGAAGAGGCTAATGGCGGCGGAGAGCGCCATGGCCCCTCCGTGAAGCGTCTCGACCAGGCATTCCAGGTCGGCTCGCAGCGCAATATGTCCTCGACTTTAGCCGTTGCCACTGGCAGTGTCGATCTCGAGTCTGCTAATACACGCAAGGTAGAGTCCAAGGTAGACCGCAAGAAGCTTGAGAAGGCTGAGCGCAAGATCGCCGCAAAGCAGAGTAAGAAGCAGTTCAAGAATGTTGAGTATGAAGCCTCACGGCTCATCAACCAGCCTGAATCCCAATCTTACGAGGAGTTCTACATGGCTGTCAACCCACTTCAACTTGGGCCTGGTGGTGGTACTGCTAAGACAAAGGACATCAAGATGGAGAATGTCGATGTTAGCATTGGGGGCACGAGGATCTTGACTGACACCGACCTAACACTTGCGTATGGTCATCGCTATGGTCTCGTGGGTAACAACGGTGTGGGTAAATCCACTCTGCTCAGAGCATTATCGAGGCGAGAGCTGCCTATCCCTACTCATATTTCCATTCTACACGTTGAACAAGAGGTAAGACTACCCAGGTACTCTGCAAATATTGAACTTCTGGACCTATTCTCACACTCCTACAGATTACTGGAGATGATACGCCTGCCTTGCAAGCCGTCCTAGATGCCGACGTCTGGCGAAAGGTCTTGATGAGGGAGCAATCGGTACGTGGCAACCTGTAACCCAACCAAGATACGGACACGCTGACAATGACTTAAGGAAATCACGGCTCGCCTCGCACAGATCGAGTCACAGAGGTCATCTATGGCCGATACATCAGCTGATGCTAGCAAATTAGATCGCGATCGAGAAGCACTCGACCAGAAGCTTGGTGATATTCAAACGAAGCTCGCAGAGATGGAATCGGACAAGGCCGAGCCCAGAGCGGCTAGTATCCTCGCTGGTCTAGGTTTCTCACCCGAAAGGCAACAATTTGCCACTAAGACATTTTCGGGTGGTTGGCGTATGCGTCTGGCTCTTGCTAGGGCCCTTTTCTGCGAGCCTGACCTACTCCTTCTCGACGAACCGTCAAACATGTTGGACGTCCCCTCGATCACCTTCTTGTCCAATTACCTTCAAACCTATCCCAGCACAGTCCTAGTAGTCTCTCACGACAGAGCGTTCCTCAACGAGGTAGCGACGGACATCATACACCAGCACTCCGAGCGCCTGGACTACTATAGAGGAGCGAACTTCGAGTCCTTCTACGCTACCAAGGAAGAGCGCAAGAAGATTGCAAAGAAAGAATATGAGAACAACGTGGCTCAGCGTGCGCATTTGCAGGCTTTTATTGACAAGTTCCGTTACAATGCTGGTAAAGCTGCCGAAGCTCAGTCACGTATCAAGAAGCTTGAGCGTATGCCGATTCTCCAACCACCTGAAGCGGAGTACAGTGTGAAGTTCAAGTTCCCAGAGGTCGAGAAGCTTTCGCCTCCTATCGTTCAAATGTCTGGCGTCACCTTCGGTTATACGCCAGACAAGATCCTACTCAAGAACGTCGATTTAGATGTCCAGCTCGATTCCCGAATCGGTATCGTCGGACCCAACGGTGCCGGTAAGACTACGATCCTAAAGCTCCTTATCGGCAAGCTGGCGGCCACTCAGGGCTTGATATCTCAAAATTCGCGACTGCGTATTGGCTTCTTCGCACAACATCACGTCGACGCGTTGGATCTAACTATGAGCGCCGTCAGCTTCATGGCCAAAACATACCCCGGCCGCTCGGATGAGGAGTACCGCCGTCAGCTTGGGTCCTTCGGCATTACAGGCACAACTGGCCTGCAGAAGATGGAAGTACTTTCTGGAGGTCAGAAGTCCCGTGTCGCATTTGCGTGCCTAGCACTCACGCAGCCGCATATTCTCGTGCTCGACGAACCGTCTAACCATCTGGATATCGAAGCTATGGATGCGCTCGCCGACGCCCTCAACGAGTTTGAGGGTGGTGTGCTCATGGTCTCTCACGACGTTACTATGCTGCAGACCGTGTGCAAGAGTCTCTGGGTTTGCGAGAACGGTACCGTCTGGAAGTTCCCGGGTGATGTCCAGCAGTACAAGAAGAGGATCGCTGCCCTAGCCGACCAGGCCGGTGTGGTCAAGGCGCACTAGATGGAACTATGTAGAAAGACAAGAGAACGCTACTGACCAGTTATGAAAGAAATAGGTTGATGAGACGTGATAAGAGACAAAGAGACGATCGTTCTGCTACCATGGTACATGTGTTATGCTAATGAAAATCGTGACTGTTGTTGCCTAGACTAGCGTAATGACTGTTCATTCGACTCACTACGTAGAGATGAATGAGTGTCTTAGCTTGAGGTATCCCACCACAAAATAGCGAGTGATCCACCGCGTTTCTTACTTTACTTACTATTGGGAGAACTGCCTCGTTGGTATATCGTGGGAATGACTCAACTGATCACTTGCCCCCGGTGACGTGGTCGGGGTTAAGTGGGTGGATATAAGACTGTCCCTACTTATATACTTCTCTGTCTCTCTCATCAAACCCGTAATTGGATGTTCGATCATCTTAGATATTCTTTACGTTTCCACCATGAATTCATCCCGCTCTAATCTACTTAGATGATAGAAATCATTGTTTCCTCTTTTTTCTCATTCTCGTTTATTTTTTCTTGCGTCTCTCATGCTGTGGAGTTACTCAACCGCGATCGTGGCTGTGGCACACCCGCGATACTGTACCATATCGGACAATTATTTGCTAACTCACTCACACAATCTCACACTCACTCACCTAGTCACCCAGTCACTTACTCATGGTACCTCGCGACGACGCGTAGTCTAGTCATACATATCATGTATCACACGGAATATTCAAATACCGACACCCTACTTTTTCCCAAATTTTTTTTTCACATTCACATCCTCACTGTGTTATATACATCTAATTATCTTGATCTAGGAATTTATATATATCGGTCCCCTTTCTCTAAACCCGTCCCTCGCCATCACAACCTACCAACTCATATTCATAGATACTCGTTTACCACTACGTGCACATACGGTATACATACGTACGTAGGAACCTCACTCAGTGAAACGTGAGATATAGAAGGAGGGGGGTTCAACATGCCAACCGAGAAACAGACCACGAAACGAGGTTAGGCATGGCCCCCCTCTTTTTTTTTTTTGCTCACCCAAGCACCTATTTATCACATTCACCACAACGAATAGTCCTGAACAAGGTGAGATGAAAGATAAAATATGAACTAACTTAGGACCTGAGCCTACGAGGAGCCTATCTAACGAGTCTTCATTGCTTCAACTCGAGAATTATTCTTACGTTCACATAGTTGAATCTACCTTGAGAGTAAGTAAAGTCTCAGCTGAGGGAACTACCAGTCACGATGCATACAACACGAATATCGGTGAGCTGTCAAATTTCTTGTTTTTTTTTTCGATTTCCTAAGATAATCCCAACGATGAAGTAGTAAAATCCATTAGCGTCAAGGATACGAAGTCCGATGCTGATATAAAACATACAAAAAAGGTCAACTACTTCGACTTTTGAGGTCAGCCCTGAAAGAGGGCGACTCTGAAATGATATGAAACGACACGACAGAAAAAATTGGATATAACCCCGGCAATAGGCGTCATTGTCCAAAGCGCCAATAGCAAAGGACTGGTACCATTGCCTCCTTAGAAACGTGAGAGAGATGGCGAGGCCACTGTGGCCTGCCCCTCCAGTTCCATACAACATGCATCCGAGTAAGAAAGTACCAATACGGTCAAACCCTATGCACCACTTGGTCGACTCAAAGCTAACCGCTTCCAATGATCACGCTCTTCTTCTAATTTAGCGATTTTCTCCTCGAGCTCCTCCAATTTCTGAGCCTTGCGCTCCCGCGATTTACGAGCGGCAAGGGTATTGCGGGCTCGCTTCATCGCGACAGTGTCGCTAGGATCATCAATAATGATAGGAGGGAGAGGCTTATCACGTCGCCGAGAGTTTACGCCAGAGACAGATGAGTGTCGGGCGTGATTATTTGACATCGGCGGCGAGTGGCCAGATTTACGACGAGGAAGAGAGTCGGTTTCAGTAATCTCGAGCTCTGCAGGTACCTCCAACGGTGACTTGACTGACGCATTGGCCTGATTGGTGATAAGACTCTCGTCGGGGAAGAGAGAATACCAGTTCTCAGCGGAGCCAGCGTCAAGGTCACCGAAGTTAGGTGAAACCTCGAATTGTTCGAACTCGGGAGACTCGCCGAAGGTAGAAGGTGTGGTCAAGTTGGTGAAAGCAGCGGAATGAGGGGCTGAAAACTGCTCATTAATGAGCAGCTCGCCTGGTGAGACTGTGCCCAAGTTGGCGGAACTCGAGGCAGAGCTCATATCCAGGTCGCAGCCGTTGATAGCTGGAGAAGAGAAAGCGGTGGAAGTACCACCTCCGAAAGCCGTGAAGCCTTCAAGATTATTCATAGCGTCTAATTTGGGTAAGCCTGGGTTGTCTCGATGAAGAGGCACTGGGGAATAATCACCTTGAAGATCCATCTTGGCTGGCGGTCGCTGACTACCGATGCCCTGGAGGAAGAGGGGAACGGGTGGACGAGCAAGGCGGGATTGCTGGTTCACTGCAGCGGCGGAGGGTGAAGTGGACAGGGATGCGTAAAACTGTTGCTGTTGACTCTGGTTTTGCGCGGGAGAGTTGAGCCGGTTGGTCAAAGCCGAAGGAGAAAACTGATGCCCGGATGCTTGGATGATCTGCTGTACGCGCTGATTCTGAAGAGCGGGAGACGTGCTCGAATCACTACGATTGGTACTCGAGTTGGTTGTGTTTAGAGATCCAAAGGCGGCTGCTGCTTGGACGGCAGGCGACGAGGCAGTGCGGTTAACGATCGTTCTCTGGGGCTGAGGTGAGTCGAACAAGACGAAGTCCTGCTGAGGGGGGCTCTGGAAGCTGTGTTGTTGCGCGGATGGTGCCGGCTGGCGCGGGGAACTGGAGGGAAGCCATGATGACTGAGTGGAATCCGTGGTGAAGACTGAAAAGTCTTGTGGAAGAATGGTGGCGGTGGGTTGGGAACTTGCGCGAGAGCTGGGAATAGCTTCTTCAAAGTTCAGATCGACCTGGGAAGGAAGAGCTGAGAAAAAGGGGTGAGTAGAGAGTATATTGTTTATCTTTGGAGACTGAATGTTGACGGTTTGGCTACAAGAGCTCTAGGTGCTAGAAAGCGAGATACGGGTATTGGGGAGTTGTTTAGCGCATTTTTGAAGACTCTGCGATGTTTACATGTAAGGTGGTGATATTTTGGGTGGGATGAAGAAGAAGGAGAAGAGAAAAAGGGCGTGTGGCAGTGTGTGCGTGGGAAACAGACACTTTAGTATTTTTTTTCAGGCAACAACAAATTCTGACTGATGCCTGCAGGCCACAGGCCACAGACCACGGGCACCGCTATGGGAACTACCACAGGCACTACCACAGGCACTACCTCCCTACTACATACACTACCAGAGGTAACTACCACGGGCACTATTACAGGCTATACACTACTTCCGTGTGTACCTGAGGTGGTTACCCACGAAGCGAAGGCTAAAGACTGGCCAATAACAGCGCCGCAATGGCTCTTTTTGCGGGGCTCGGTGGGTAGGGCCGAGTGGATGTCGAGGGAGGGGAGGTTATCTGCGTGGGTCGGCGTGGATCTGACAAAGTCCAGCGTTAGCCACTAACAATTTACGATTGTGGCCGGAATGTGACACGCCCTATTGATCCGGGCAATCCAGCAGGTGAAACAGTTAGTTGGTGACATGTTGTGCGTGTCTGGGACTCTGGGATTCTCCGTGCTTGGCAAGTGTGAGTCATAACTGCTGCTGCGCCATGCGCAATCGGGTCTAGTGTGGGTTTTCCGAGCAAGCTACTACCTATGTACACTACCTACATAGTACATAGTACATAATCTATGTATGTACACTACACGCCTGTAGTAAGAGCAGAGGACAGGTCGTGTCGTTTATCCCGTTGTTTGTCCAGTTTCTGTCCAGTCTACATACTTCAGTAAGCCTTGTGCGAATACGCCGCGCAATGCGCAGAGTTCTAGATAGGTCCCAGATACCTACCCCTCTGTACCTCCTACCCACATACACAGGTAGGTACATAGGTAGTAGCTATGTGCCTAAGCGCACTGCCTCCTCAGCCTTTCACAAAGATCGCTAAGTCCTATAGAATGAATTCCGAGTGTAGGCAATAACGTACTACGCCATGATCATCTTCAGGTATCGTAAAACGCCCTATCTCCTACGTTCCAAATAGCACCCTACATGATGTACGATCTAGGATCTGATCTAGCTAGCAGCGCAGTGGATCGATTGATTGATTGATCAGTACATGCCATAAATTCCGTCGGATCTCCGTCGGCTGAGGTGATTGTATTTCGGCGTTGGTGGCAGTGCCGGTGGTATCGGCTCCGAATAAACCATCCACTTCAGTGCTTTTTGGATCGAACCGAAACTGGAAGAATTCCGACAAGAAAATACAGTTGCGACAATGAAACCGTTGCTTTGCTAGATTTGCGCGACCCAGTCGGCAATTTCGTACCCAGTACCCAGCACACTCACACCCATGGCCAAGACGCTAATCTGTTTCAAGCTAAAAGGCTCGTGATGGGCTGCATCGCTTCTTTTCTTCTGAGCCACACTGTTCAATTGGATGCCCATCGGCCAGCTGAATGGGGAAGTAGTCTGCGCGCGCGATGATCCCTCTCGTCTCTTCCCTGTTCCAAGATGCCTACCTACCTGCACTACATACATAGTACTACTATTACTATGTACGTACTCTAGTAAGTGCCTAGATGATGATGATGATGATGATGATGATGGACTTCTACATTACTCCCATCGCCGCCATTCGAGGCGTTAGCCCGAAGGGCTTGTCTCTAGTTCTAGTGTACATAGGGTGTAAAATAAACTAAAGTTTCCCAACTGAACAACGACAAGTGCTTATCCCGACACTGCCCTGACTAGGTATCATCTCATACTGTGCCTAGTATTAATAAGCAGAAAGGCGGAACAAGAACCTTGGCCGAGAAAAATGACGGAGGAAGATCTTGGTCCCTTGTTCCTATGATTGGGTAGAGCCGGGGTCGGCTATACAGATCTAAGATACAGCTATACAATCTAACGCGCACTACCTGCACTACCTACACTACTACACTCCTGGTTGTTGTTACCTATATTCGTGATTCAGGAGAGTGACCTTCGATTTCGATTACTTGCTTGCCTCACATATCATGTGAGAATGGGGGGTATTGCAGCCAACAGTCATAAGCCATTCGAGTTGTCAGCTCTCTACGCGGAACGGCGGGAGTGAGATTGTTACCTTATACGCAAGGTATCAATCATCATCATATCATATACAAGATATAACACTGCGCTGTGCTGCTGTGAATTGCGCAAAACGCGAATGCGAAAGCGCGCATGCGCGCCCACGCACGTAATCCGTCTAGGCATATCGAGTCAACCTCTCTCAACTCATGCTGCATCTGGTTCGGGCGTGCATCTCCGCGCGCTCCAATTCCACCCCATACGTCCCCATATCGTCGTCAACAGGTCTAGGGTACCCCATAACCATGTCGTATATTTCACGCAAGTGAGATTGAGAATTTGGATCAATCAGGTCCGCCAATTCGTATCTCGCATCTCTCTCTTCCCTTGTTCGAAATGTAGGGTGCAGTGGGAGTTGTGACTCATCATTCCCGACGCTGCGTTCCATCGGTCTCACCCTCCCTGTAACCCGCGCTCGGTGCCCGCGCTCCCTTCCACCCGGAGGCTTCTATTCTAGATCCGGATAGACTAGTTTAAGACTAGTTTACACTACTGTCCTGCAACTGCAGTGTGTACATGTATAGTAGTGTATCCAGATCAGTGTGCTATATATGTACGTTGTAGTGTAGTGTATTGCACGGTAGGTAGCGTAGGTACGCAAGTGAGATGTGGGTACGACACTAGGTATTGCTACTGGTACCATAGTATGCACACGCATGCAAGAGGTAGTGTAGTCAGGCAAGACAAAAGGGCGCAACAGGACTTTCGCTTCAACAACCCACCTGGGTACATTATTAGCCTCCTTAGCTTTCTGGTTGCTATTAACAGTCGACTCATCTCGTAGTCTCCTGAATACATAGAGACGGATACACGACATCTATTATGATGAATACACACATCCGCTTGTCTACCTAGGTATAGGTGATACACAAGTTCCTATCACCAGTTAGTTCACTTGTAATCCTACCATAGAGGGACAAATTTTGTTAGCCTAGTGTAATCTAACCGCCAACAATAGGCCGAGAAAGGCCTGCATCCTTCAAGACTACACCAGTTCTAGTGTAGTGCAGAATGGTTAAATTGCCCCTTTCCAGGACCTATCTACTAGGTATACCTATGTAATATGTGCAGTACTGATATCACATCGTATTATGTCACGTTTTTAGGGTGTAGGGTGTAGCACTGCGGCCACTTACAAGGTACGCGAAAACAATCAATTCATCTATCCACTTCGGGTGCCGTTTGAGAGATTTTGAGTCGGGGAATAGAAAGTTTCTCCAAGGCTGAGAGCATCCAGTGAGGCTTAACTACTGTCGCCTATGTATGCCGGCTACCTATTTTCCCCCTTTCGCGAAGCAGACTTCCATTATTCCCGAGTAATCGCGAAACATAAGCCTAGTGTATCTCCCTACGTATGATATTGGATACCTAGTCTAGTCTGATATGATATCGTCTGCCTATTACCGGATTATTAATCCATTCTCGAAGGAGTTGGGGGCCGAAAATGCTGTTGGTACTGCTACTTGCATGACAGAACGATATCTTGCATGTCCTCCTGATCATTTGTGGGGTCGTTATATCGATGCCTGCTACCTATGTGTCGTGTGTTCCTCAATTATACCTAAGCAGGAAGTAAAAAAAGAATGAACGAAGCCTCGGAACAATGATAGGTCTAAAACCTTCAAGCCACTCGCCTCAATCTAGATTTCGACTGGTCGGCCGTTATAATTTTCAGATGGGATATTCGCGGTACTGTGATTGGCTACCGAGCCGAACGACTGCACAAGGTTGACTACCTAGTTCGCAGAAGGACATATTAGTGTAGTAGTGTGTGGTCATTTCCACTTCATGTAGTTAAGCTGTGCTGTTGTACTTTAGCCTCAAGAAGCTGAACGAGTGTTTTGAGTCTAGGTAGTTCCTTTGCGCGAATTTTTTTGAGTAGACAGTTTTATCTATCAAGCGATATGTAAAGTGCAAAACCCATCTTATTAATCCTATCGAAATAGGTACGTAAAGCTATTACGCAACATAACCCTAGACCCCCTACTTCTCACTGAGGATCTAATCTCCTAACCTGAAACTCATCATTCCGAACAATAGTTGATACTAAGTTGAACTAGCATGGGGTTTCACAAGTTAAGACATGATGAATAAGCTATCCCTAGTATTTGCAGGTTTTCATAGTCAGTGTGAATCTATATCAACGCAAGTCGTATGAGTGAACCTCGCAACTGTCATATTATTCATTTTGGTGATTCTTTGGAGTGTTCCCCTCCTGGCACGTCCCGATCTCTATTATTCATCTATACATATATACCTGCAAGGGGTCTTATATACCGTGGCTCCCCCATATACTTTGGTGGAATTAATACCATCTCTTAAGAGTAAGGGAGTGCACCTCGCCGAGTAGAACAGGAAGGCATCTCATTTATTAATACTATTTTGCACATCTCATAGGCTAAAAGGGAGAGTGACAAGGTTAATAACAGTTCTGTTGTTGCAGATACGTATGCCGTTATTGCTAGCGCCGCAACAATTGCATCATTTGCAGCATAAACTTATTACCACTAGGTGTATGACCAAAGAGATAGATGATTAAAGGTCACGCTGGAAGGCTTCGGGGTTGACTACATTTTTCACCTTAGGAAGATCGAACTCGGGAGGATTGAAACTAACGCGCAAACTCAACCTGGTATCCCTATAGAAGGCATGGATGGACCTATACATTGGGTCTCGTGTTAGCGGATGGCGATTTGACAAAGACGCGCTGTGAGAGATAGAACTTGATGAGTGCCGTCCTATTCGCACTTAGTAGAGGACGGTCCAAAGTAGTCGCGGCGCTTCGCTTTATTCGATTTTCTAACAGTCTGAACCGTCCCTATGCTACTGCGAACAGTAGGGTATAGGTCTAGGTTTAACCTGTATGAGTCATCTTTATCAATCCGTCTATTAACCCAACTCAGTAGTGAGGATCAATGATAATATTCAAAGTACACGACAGTAACTTGGTTGCGCGGTTTCCAGGGGGCTTGTAAGGAGCGGCTCCTCTGACGGGGTCGAACTTATTAATAAAAGTAGTCCCAAGGTAAGGCGTACGAGCCCTCGTTTGGTGGATCTGGGGTTTACGATAGTTCCTCGGCGATCTTGGACTATGCAGGGGAATGGGATATAGAATGATAGCTATGAATCAGGCATTGGTGCCTGTAGTTGTTAAAAAAGCAGTTGTTGGAAGAGTCACTGAGCTTGTTCTATTCGTTATCCTCATATACAGGGTCAGCAAACAACAAATACCAATAATTTTGATATGTTGCTTCGTGGGTGATGGGAACAAATAGCTGATCTTAAAATCAATAAACATGTTGTATTATGGTTAAGCAAGCAATTCTGTTTCTCGTCTTCAGTTAAGAAAATATTAAGGGTTAGAAGTCCTGCCCGGCCGGCCAGTCCGATCGGACCTGATCACGTAGGATGTTGTACCTTCTTCATATGCCCGAGGAGATACTAAATGAGAGTGTGGAAACTTGATGCTCTCGTTGGCTTTGAGAAACCTGAGAGTTGAGGACGCGCTCTAAGTTAGGCTAGTAACTTTTTCTTCTCTATTCTTCACGCCTTTCCCCTTTGCCTCTTGAGCCTGTAGTTAATTCTCTCTACTAGCTCATCTACTACTTAGCTCCTGCGATGGTCATTTATATCTATTACGTCGAAAAATCTTGTTTAAAGGAAGAAATGCGTTGCAACACGGGGAAGGAAAATTTTCTTACAACTGGAAAACGTTACATGTCCTGAAACCTAGTCGAATGAAACCGGGCTATGTTGACCCTATAAGCGGTAATAAACTTTATATGCTGACCTCGTGAAATGATCACGGCTGATGCTTCACGACTGGTTTAAATACCAATGGGGATCTAAAAAGGGGCGGTAAGGTATGGAGTGGTAATTCATTATAATTCCCTCATAGCAGGTGTTCATTTGTTCTGACATCGAGGCCCCTTAAATCACCGAAAGTTAAAGATCATTGCACGATATGGGATATGGTTGATCATAATACATGAAAATTGGAATAATGACTATAGAGTGAAGTCCCGACTAGGCATATGAGCCCCTTTTCGGTATCACCCAATCGCCTAATAGTATTCTTTCCTTAATGGTCACTGGCTCTCCTTATGTATTCTGAGACTAAAATTAACCATATACTAGATTGAAGGGGCACAACTATTTATCGTATGATGTAATATTGTTGGTTGCCTGTGAATACCCCGTTGTGTTTGCGTCACGACCTTCTGCGCGCCCGAGGCTTGCTGAACCGCTACTTCGGGGCGCATTATTTATGCAAAGCCACCAACCCGGATTTATCGCTAAAGATTCCGTGGTTGATCCGCCCCCTATATCATGTTCATGCAGTTGTCTGTTTGCTGCCGATCTGGTCCACAGGACCTTGTTGTTTCTCGTAAGGGGAACTCTAATATCATTGATTAGTTGCTGCACTTGAATACGACTGGGTGAGGATGGAACGAACCGGCTTATCAGTAGCAGTTGATGGGATAGCAAAAGTTGAGCCAGTTATGTGTGAACCCGGGGGGTTATCGGTGCTAGGTTGTGTCTCTACTAGATCGTTACCTTGGACGGTAAGTTCTTGAGAGGCGATACGACGCATTAATGCGAGGAAGTCCGAATTTTTGAATTTTTCGGATTCATTTTCAGCGAGCGACTCGACGAGCTGTGCAGCAGCACGAGCCAACTCATCTCGATTCTCCGCCGAGCTTTTCTCGGGCATGTCATGTTCTGTGGGCTCGGAGGTGACGTAGGGACTGGCTTTTAAGCTGCCCTCGTCCTGGGCGTTAATCTCACTTTGATCACTGGTCTCAGCCCCTGGTCCGTTCTGAAGCATCCACTCATCCATTGCGGCCTCAAACTCTCGCTGGAGGGTGGCTTCTTCTGCTGCTACGTCTATAGCGGAGGTGTTACCTAGGACTAAAGTTTAGTTTGACTTTCGACTGGTGTTTCAACTGCTACATACTAATATATTCGGGCGTTTGCATATTGTGATTGGTCTGGATGGCCGGAACCGTTCCGAATTGGTGATTGATCGGATGGAAGGCCATAGGCGATGGCTGGAAAAGCTGAGAGGCCGGATGCTGCCTGACTGCAAGACTAGAGCGTATGGGGTCAGCCATACTGGGCTGTCCCATCATGGGACCCTGAGGGCGTTGAGTGTGAAGCGGATCAGCGTGAGCGTCAGCAAAGCTCATGCGCTGAAAATCATTAACCCAAGTGCCACCTGCACTCGGAGCGAACCCTGCAGGCTGCGAGGTTGGCTGTGGAAAGAATGTGACTGCGTGGGGTGGATGGGATGGGAGGTTAGCGGGATGGGAATAACCCTTCCAGTCTGGTTCAGGACGCTGAGGGAGTGCTGCGTTCTGCTGTTGGAAAGCGCCGAACTGATCGGTTAAGCTAGAGTTCAGAGGTGCGGAACGAAAGTTCTAAATTGTATCATGAGTGCTTTATTCAATACCTTATAGGAGTTGGAGAGACGGACCTGGGCTGGGTGCTGGTGTTGGGAGCCGGGTCCGACTCGGTCTTGTTGATGGGAGCGGTCTTGCTCAATGTGGCGAGCCAGGCCTTTGAAGGCATTTGATGGGCCACAAGAAGCGTCCGCCATGGCGAGGAATAACTCTTATGACAAATATTCGGGAGGTTGACTCCCCTTGAAAGCTTAATGATTAAACGCGGGGCTTGGCGTTGTTTGGTGTATGGTTGTGACGAAGTATCTTGAAGTTCTGGGTGCTGAGTGAGCAGCCTGGGAAAGGCTGTTGAAAAGAAGAGTGCACGTGTAGAAGTCTATATTATGAAGATGCTGGGATATTGTCCGTCCGGGCGTGTTTATTGTAAGTATCCGTCTAGTGAAGCCGAGTCAAGGTGGTAAAGCACGGAGGGAATAAGGCGAGCTAGTGTCACAAAGAATGCACGGTTATAATGTATAGTGTATGCATAGGCCAAGTTAAGGCTCTAGCAAAAGGTCTTGTCTGTCTTATCGGCTGAAAAAGGTTCCCTGGCACCTGCATTTAGAGAGGCACCTAGTCTTGTTAGAGATAATAGGATAATTGTTTGTACAAGATGGGCATAACAATTGGAAGTTTCCTCATTAATAAATCTAAATGTGAGGTCAAACTTGGGCTGACGTCGATATCACGAGATGTTTAAAAGCGTGGCCATTGGCTCCATTCCAGCCTCGGTACAGTAGCTTGCTCGGCATAATGGTTAACAAATGCGGCTCAAGGGTCTCCTATGTACAAGTAAGTACCTACTACCTACTAGTACACTATATCAGCTGAACTCCTAGGATGATCCATTCCGCCCTGATTCATGCCGGACTGGGGCAGATCGTGCGTGTACTGGGGTAAAGAGCGATACGTATCTTTTCTAGCAACGCCGGCTGCAGTAGAGCTGTCTGACAGCTGATGCCGTTCCAACCTGTTCTGGAGTGTACATACCTACCTGGTAGGTACCTACAGAGAGCTATAGAGCGCTAAGTGAGACAGGTACCGGCACACTACGAGCGACTAGGTAGCCTGAGACGCCTTGTAGCGCGAGGCCAGCTAAACATCTGAAATGGACAAGTATCTCTCATTACCATAGACGAATTGTTCTTCATTTTGGCTAGCTCCCTACCAACAAGCCCAGTGGTCCAATCTAATACCTCTTTCCGCCGAATCTCGTTTGTGCCATACCCTACCTAATTCGTTCAAAATGGTAAATGACGGGTTGATTGTCTTGGCAACATGTTGAAGAGACCTGGCTGACCTCAACCGTAGGCGCAGGTAATATCAAATTCCGGCCACGATGAGATGATTGTACGTCACATCCTTTCACTAGTTTCTTAGGCACTGCCTACGCTCCCCTCTACCTTCGAACGAGTTGTGTTAAAGACCAGCGACTTGTCATGGTTGCCAATGCGCGAAGGATATGGCACTGCCAAAGACTAACCCTTACTACTAGCACGATGCGGTCCTCGATTATTACGGTAGACGGCTTGCGACGTGCTCCTCCGACAAGACGATCAAAATTTTCGAGATTGAGGGTGAATCACAGAGATTAATCGAGACACTGAAAGGGTATGGGTTGCTGTATATTGGCCTGGAAGATCGAAGTGCTGACTGGGGGGTGTCATAGTCATGAGGGCGCAGTATGGTGTGTCTCCTGGGCACACCCCAAGTATGGCAACATTCTTGCTTCGGCTGGCTATGACGGCAAAGTATTCATCTGGCGCGAGCATTCAAACCAGTGGCAACGTATCTTCGACTTTGCCCTGCACAAGGCTTCTGTGAATATGGTCTCCTGGTCACCCCATGAGTCGGGTTGCCTTCTCGCCTGCGCCTCCTCCGATGGCTCTGTGTCCGTCCTCGAATTCAAAGACAACAACTTCTCCAACGTTATTTTCCCCGCTCATGGCCTCGGCGTAAACTCTGTTTCATGGGCACCGTCGACTACCCCTGGTAGTATTGTTTCGTCAAGTACACCTGCACCGGGCACTTTAGGCCAGCGCCGCTTTGTAACAGGTGGTTGCGACAACGTCTTGAAACTATGGACCTACGACCCAGCTACACAGAGCTATAAGCAGGAGCGGGAACCGCTGACTGGCCACACGGACTGGGTGCGCGATGTGGCATGGAGTCCTACGGTGTTGCAGAAGAGCTACATCGCCTCAGCTTCACAGGACAAGACGGTGCGCATTTGGACAAGTGATAACGCTACCCAAGGTCAGTGGTCGTGCAAGGTGCTGAACTTTGAGGCTATTGTCTGGCGCGTCAGTTGGAGCCTAAGTGGGAATGTGTTGGCTGTTAGTGGCGGCGACAACAAAGTTTCCCTGTGGAAGGAAAATCTTAGGGGTGAATGGGAATGTGTTAAGACGATGGAGGAATGAACCTCGTAGGCCACTTTCATCTGCCGGCTGAAGTATCTAAATGGCCAATAAAAAGAGGCGATCCAGGGACTCCTTGTCATGAAACCGACGAGGTAGAACGGCTTTGGACGATATAAATAACTAGCTTTTGTCTACCCGGCATAGCCTGGGGACATGGATATGTGTGATGCTCTACAGTGAGCACCGATAATAGATTTTCTAAGACCGATACTGAGCGGGACCACCTTGATCTCACGGAAGCGACCCTACACTACCACAAGCTAGAACTCGGGTTTATCTACGTCACTTGTTCCATCGATATACATTGTCCGATTTTGGTGTGGTAGGGGCTTGGAGGGCAGGGTCTATCGTGACAAGGAAAATCACGAGAGCTTCGAAATGATACCCAGAAATGCCTTTACTTGAGGTGATAGGGTTGTAAACATGCACTCTGCTTGCTCTTTTGCCCCAAGAACTTTCCTTGAGCTGTCGCCGAGCGCTGCTTGGAATATATCTACATCGGGGTCATTTATGTACATGTTAAAGGTATCTTGATATGGCTCTCGAATATCTGTCTGCCAATAGGTAAAATGCTCGCATTGTTTAGGTTGACTTATAGATGGATCGGCATGGCTCACATACACCGTAAACTTTGATTCCTCTCCAATCATCATCGTTGGATCTACTCACACCTATTCCTATGACGACTCACTACGCCGTGGGTGGTTTGATACCTTGATGCAAGTCTCTAATTTGGGGCCCAAAGGGAAACTGTGACGCAAGCTTCGAGACGATGACGACGACGACGACGACAACGACGATGTCGAAAGGTTAAGGCTGCCGTCCGTTTCGCCATATATCAACTCTACCTGCTGCTTCTGGAGCTCAACCGACCTGGCTCCATGCAGTACAAATACGAGTTGTCCATCACACTCTGGTTGTCATACACCTATCCTTGACTCACTTCTTCTGGTCTATCTATCCAACGGAAGCCAAACATGCGTCCTGCTGCACTTACCTACGCCCTCCTGGGTGCTGCCATCCAGGTGGCCCTCGCCGCACCTCAGGGTTCCGATCCTGAAGACACCACCGTCGATAATGGTGGGGATTTCGAGGAAGCCACTACCACTAATGGTACAATTAATGTGGGCTTTGGACAACAGCTTCAAGCCGAGGACGAAGCCAACCACTGGGTCGTCTGGGAAGAGGGCAAGAAAGCTTGCTCGCTCGCCCAGGTCCTCGGCCCCTTGATCGAGGACCCGTGCTCGCAGGCTTTCACCCTGCCTGGCAGTGTGGGTGATCAGCGTAAGTATAAAATGCTTTTATAGCCTTGCCTAATCCTGCTTAAGCTGGACTTATACCACGGAAGCTTTTCCGAAGCACTTGCAGCAAAGCACACTTGGCAGCATAACGATAAACTGACCTGTTATAGTGACCTTCGGCGATTGTGACGAGGCCGGATTTCCGAACGCGTTGTTCACTGGGGGTTCGTTTTTGAAGACCTGCAAGAAACACAAGCACACCATCCACTGTCATAGCGACCTCAAGCACAACATAATCAAGCATGGCAAGTGCGTTAATTAAGTAAATGGACGGACTCTTGGGACGTCTGGATGGAGATGGCTGGGGAGGATGGATGGAGGGTGTATCAGTTGTCATTTGGTGGGCGGTTAAACATGTCTTCAAGGTGCGCGAGTGGTTGTTGCTCGTACAATTGATCGAGGCCAGTTTGATACTTTTGATACTTGCTGGCCTGAGTATCTACCTGAGTATCTATCTGCCTGCTTGTCATAAGAAGCTTGTCACAAGAACTGTTTAGCTATTTACACTCTCTAGGTACCTATTTGTTTTAATGTAGTTATTTGTTTTAATATTATCGCATCTTGTTTATTGTGGTGTATTTTCGGTTCGGATTGCTCTGGTTGTGAAGATATGAAGAAGTCCACGTATGATTTCATCTCTGTATATCAACTGCCGGCACGTCGCATCGTGTGAACAGCCGGCAAATGTACATGCAGTCACATTAAAGATGTCTAGTAACTACCTATATACTTTACTTACTAAGTTATGTACTATGTATGTATTTCTTGGGTTATTGTTGACTTGCCCTTACTTACCAACTGTGCTTCTTTCGGCAAGGCTGGACGGCGTAGAACTGTGATAGAGAAGTAGCGCCGGCGGCTAGTGGGCCACTAAAGAGTCCCATGTGGATATGTACCTAACCTAGTAGTGTACCTCCTTACACTACACTACACTACACTACACTATGCTACGCTACACTATACTATCGTATATTAGTACCTCGCCTCCTAGAAATACTAGGTACCTTAGGAACCAGTCAACCTAGCGCCCCCAGGTTAACAGTTGTACTTCCACACCGAGTGTTGGCAAAGGAGTACCTTCCTCTACGTCTCTTCTTTTGTTTGTTTGTTTATTTGAATAACTGCCATCTTCCAACTTCAACCTTGACTTCAACTTCAATACCAGTTTCAATTTGAACTATCGAGCCCTGCTTTGATGTTGAACTACCTCAAGTTAGTTGTTGATTAAATCCAACCGGCGCCTACGCTGATCGTTGCCAAAGTCCCTGTCAAGGAACACAACTGGTGCAATTCAGACGAGTACCAATGCCAATGCTGGTATCCCATGTTTAAGATCACATCTAATTAATGACCCCCACCGTAACGTCGCTCTCTGTAATCAAACTACCACACACGGGCGCCATCCTCCATTTGTGATCACCCCGACACTCTGCTCCAACCTTATACTTCGTCTTTGCCTTTGCATGTGCAGAATCCCAAACCGCCGCCACGTTGTCCGAATCGCAGGAAGAAGAAAGTCACGGAGAGTCCGTGTTCGCTGGGCTCCCGCAGACTGCTGTTGAACACGCGAACCTTGCATTTGACACCAAGGCCGACCCCGACAACCACAATCACACCGACACTGACACCGACAACGACAACGACGACCAAGATATCGACGGGAATCTTCACCGTGCGCGTTCCCCCCCGCCTCGGTACCCCTACGCAAGCTCTGAGGCATCGGCATCTACCTCCTTATCACGGCCAGTGCCGCCACCACCACCTCCGTTCTCTAGCCTCTACGCTTACACTTCGGCTGAGAACCTCGCCGACGACCACTTTAAGCTCCCGACCACCGTTTCTACAACCTTTTCGGAAACTGGAGCCCCTTCGGGTACAGCAGCCCCGGCCTACGCACCCGTAGCCTCGAGCTCTTCTGACCATCCTTTCGGGCCCTCCGCTTCATTCCAGGACACACTTGCCGAGACCAAACGCGCGCTTCCACAAGACGTCAAAGGCGAATCTTCAGGTCAGAAGCTCGACGATTCCGGCGAGCCCCCACCTGCCTACTCCGAAGGCTATAGCCCACTTCTTTCTTTCACATATCTGATGGCGGCCGCCGGGGGTGCAGCGAGTATTATTACTCAAGTTCAGCAGGGAGGGCCTCCAATCAACTCCATTGGAGGTAAATCATCCTACAGGTATACATTATCGAGAAAATGCTGATCAGGATACATAGATGTCGGCGCTGATGAAACGATTACCATGGACCTAAGGTAGGTCGATGTAAATTTGGGATATACTAGGCGTATCTACTAAAACCCTTTTTCACAGGGGCACACGTTTCGTTCTTTCGAGAGACGAGCTACTAACATTACCCGAATTCGTTCTTCTCTCCCTATTCCCTAATGGTCTCTTTCCAGAGGGCCATATGGGCGGCTTTTCCGACGGCGATGCCGTTCAGGTCGATGTCAGTACCCTTAATGACAGCCCTGTCTCTCAAGTCATACAAGCTGCTTCCAACATGAGCTGCTCGATGGCGCCCAGCCTGACTTATACCCCTCTCCCTCGCTCCTTCACTATCCGTAACCTCCTATCCAATATAAATATTCATTTCACTGACCTCACCTCTCAGTATGACCCTGCCTCTCTGCAATACATGCTCGAATTCTTCCGCACTGTGGCCCAATCCATACCCAATGAATCCTCACCCAATGCCTCACCTGATGGAGGGGTTGTTCCCATTGACTCACTTGGTGGGCGTAGCGAAGATGGTAGCAAGCGCGCTGGAATCATCGTCCTAAGAGAAGATCTAGACTTCTATGCCATCCCACCACGGCCAGACATTGACCAGGTAAATATGATCGAAGTTAAACGTGCAGCATCTAGGGCTCTTTTGAAGCAAGATGGCATATTTTCAGGGCTGAAACGTAGTGACGAACCTGGAACTACTGAAGCTCACTTGATCGAAATGTTGACGGCTGGGTGAGTAGTAGCTTTTTCTATCCTGATTTGATAAATGACTGACACGAGAACGAAGCGGCTTCAACCATGACGACCGATGGGGCCATCGCGCTGGTGAACCCAACAAAGCGGTAGTCTGCAGCTTAGCTCTCGCTCGGCTTCGCAGCGACATCCGTGGCAACGAGATGGGAAATAACGCTGTGGGCATGGCACAGAAGCTCCTCCTTTTCTGGCGGAAGCCGGCTCGTCGCTGCTGGTGGGAAGGCGTTGAGCTGAATAACGTCGAAGGGGTGGAGGGGCCTCTCAAAGTGTGGATTCGAAGGGTGTGGACACTCGAGATGAGCGTGATTGGATTGCGTTAACTACACATCAAGCAAGCGAAAATGGCGTTGGCGTCTGATTTCTTTTGAAGAATATATGGTTGCACCCTGCATACCAGAAGCTTGCCGATATACCAATGGACAGCAGCAAAGAACCAGTGATTAGAAGAAGGGTGGACTTCCCCGGGTTTACAAGGGCCATGTGCAAGACGTATACTGAGCCCATATATCAGCCCATACTGTGACGATATCTTGGAATTCCACAGTCAGAATTAAGATGGGGTTTACATTAAAGTCACAGCCAGGTTCGACAAATACATTGATTGAAGAGATGGAAGGGGGTTGCGAGGCCGAATAGTGGCAAGTAAAGATAAATTATTGTTATTTCTTTGTGTATCATTGGCCCCGTGCACCAGATGAGGCCGTATTGTTTGATTCCATGTATGTAATATCTCTTGATACATAGCAACAAGCATAGAAGCATGTCATCAGCAACCCGGAAGCGTACGAACAGGTATGCGGAGAGTATACGGAGAGTATACGGACAGTACACGGACGGTACGCGGACAGTGGAGTGTATGTGCTTAGAGGTATGTCCATAGTATGTATACGACTAGACACAAAGTGGGTTGGGTGAAGCGTCGTTCTGCAGATCGGCAAGGTTATCTGCGGCGATGGGTCCACCGTAGGTACCTACGTAGGTACCTGACGTATACTAGTACAAACCCAGCGGTAGTAGGATTATAAAATCAACCCACTGTCGTACAGTATCTCTCTAGCGCAGGCAATTAATTTATTATTTCGCCAACTCGCGATTGGCGATACCTACCTAACCTCTTACCTACACTAAAGTCATCGTCACATTTACCTAATGGAATGGCTTCTCCATTGCTGATATGTAAATATCTACAAACCATTCCGGATACATCTGATGGGCCCTTTACCTGATCGCATGTGAGACTACGTACGCCTCATACCCCCCGGCGCAACAAATTAAGAATTGTTATGGTTGTCTGGTCCCTTCGTTCTAGTCTTTATCTTCTTCCTCTGGCGGCGGGGCACAAGCAATATTGTTGAACTGATTCCCATTGGCTTTGGTCCTTGTACCGCTGTACTGTACTTTGACCTCGACCTCGACCTCGATACCATACGAACCCAACGTCTTGGCTTAAACTCACACACTTCCCTCTGTCATCATCGAATGTGTCGACCGGGCTCATCCCCTCCTTGAGCTCTCATACGGCAGCATGGCAGAGAACAGCCATTCCGACTTCAGCACTCCATCGGTACCAATCTTCGACCGCAACTCACCGCTTCTTCGAACTATCAACTCCTCTTCATCTTCGTCTTCTCTACACGAGATGCCGCGAATAAGAAAGTTGCGAATGCTTGTCGCCGCCAATGGCCAACGAGACGTCGCCTATGCTCAGGCCATTGCCGTACGTCTCTTGAAAGACGCCCAGATTGAGACTCGGGCTCTCGTCGACGAGGTCCCTTTGCGACTTACACACGAGATCATGGTTATGGAGAACCGAAGTTTGGCAACTGCTGCCGTTGACGCAGACCAGAGAACGAAGGATGCTATAGAAGCTGCGCGCCAGACTGCCTTCGAACTTGTCGAGTGGGCTGACTTACTGGTCCTTGCCCCTATTGACGCCGATCACCTTGCCAAGATGATGTCGGGCATTGCCGACACCACCCTACTCGAGGTCTTACGTGCGTGGGACGTCTCAAAAAAGATTTTATTGGTGCCAGGCATGTCGGTGCAGATGTGGGAGCATCCTATAACCAAGAAACAACTCAGCAAGATAAAACGAAAATGGAACTGGATCAAGGTGATGACACCAGTCTTATGGCATTACGAGGGGCGAGGGCACGGAAAGCGCGTTGTCTCATGGGACGGTTTCAATGATCTTGTTGGTATAATCAAGAACCAGGCCGAGCTTATGAGCCTTGGCCACGACGTAGAGGTCGCCGCGAAGCAGGCTATGCATACCATCAGCCCCCGTCGAGTGGCCAAGACTCTTCCACCTGAGATATGGAGCCTCATCTTTGAACATGTCGGCGACTGGGAGATCGCATCGGCACTAAACGTATACACGACGCTCGAGACACCCGTCGATTGGAAGAAAACCCGCACTAACCTAACCGACCCTAACGAAATTTATATGCATGACCTCGAATGGTTAATACTCTCATGTCCGGGTTCGGATATCATATGTCAGAAGCTATCTGAGGCACCGAAAGGACTCCGTTATGTGTCTTCCCTCGTCGTCAAGCTCATCATGAAGTTTTCACTCATCGACGTGCTGACCTACCTGGAAACTCACCTAAGTAAAGTGTTCTGGGCTTCCTTCAGCGCTAAATTCCTCCCTAATAAAGCATCCGGGGTTTACGGGCGTGCGGATATCCTGACTTGGTGGAATACTTCGCCCTCGTTCTTGAAGAAAGAATACGATGCCGAGGCACTAGATAACGCTTCGCGTATGGGGTATGTTCATGTGCTGGACTGGTGGGCACGCTCAGGTATCCCCCTTAAATACACGGAAGCAGCACTGGAGTCCGCTTCTAAGGAGGGCCATTTATTGGTATTAGAGTGGTGGAAAGAGGCGGCACTAAAAGATGATACCATCATCCTCAAACCCGGCCGGAGTCTTCTGACCGCTGCTCAGCACGGACAGACAGCCGTACTTCGCTGGTGGGAGGGTTCGGGCATCCCTGTTGGCTATAGCGAAGGTGTCTGTAAAATCGCCAGCGCGCACGGTCAAACGGCTGTCCTCGATGCGTGGCATGAGCTAAAGGGCGAAAAGCTCTCTTTCGACTCGCAAGTGCTTGTGGCGCCGACGAAGCAGGGCCACGTCAGCGTATTGGAATGGTGGAAGCAATACGCGCGCGGCGAGAAGGCCGGCGGCGATGGTAGAACTCACAGAGTCGAGTATAAGACTTGTGATATTGAAGAGGCCCTCGAAGACGCTATTGGTGACCCTAGGCCAGTGAGGAGATGGTGGGCGCGGAATGGATTGAACTTAGGACTTGGGACCAGCGAGTGGATGAAGATAAGAAGACTGTAGTGCAATTTGTGACTTGTCAGTATCATTCTGAATCAAGTCATTGCCTTGGTGTGTACTACATCTAATACTTTTCGTGCATGCGGATAATGTAATGCATTTAAATCCTTCTAATTAAACAAAAGCTACGTGTACGATGATCTCACTCATAGTTGTCTAGACTTCTATCTTTGGTGGAGTGTTGAGAGTATCTGCGACGAGGCCATACACTAACTATTAGGGCATATATGGTTGAATGTAAAGTGTGACTGATCACTCCGACGCGATGCCTATTAGGCATGTATATCAATGATATTATACTATACGTACTACGAAATTCCTCTCAGATCCTCCCGTACGTAGTAGGAGTGTCATCAGGACCACTCACTTACCTCCTTATAACCGTTACCTCCTTCCCCTTTTTTCTTCTGTTTTCCTGTCTTGTGTTGCTAACCTGAGCCAAGGGTGAATGGAGAATCTCGGAATTTCCACCCCGAAGTCACTTCAACAGCAACTATTGCGTCGAGATTGAAATCGGGTTTCACAGGCATGGTAAGACAAAAAAGAAAAAAGAAACCCGGGGGAAAATGAGTTTGGCCATCGAAGGAATCGAACCCTGGAGCCTGACGATGCGGAGTAAATATGCTGATGTTGAGCAACGATATCATGCTTTGCTTGACCGGCGAACCCGGCCATTTGTATTCTATTTTTATATATTGAAACGCTTATGCTGCTCTTCGGTTTTTATATGGACAAAGCTTATGCTGGTGGCATTCCTCACCCGATTCATTTTTAGCTTATTTGCTAACCGGATGCTTACGGGTTTGATCCGAGCTATTGTGGTGGTGGTGCCTGACGGGAATCTAGGTCGTATGAAGGAGTCGACCTAGTAGTGTCATCCCATTACGTGGTCGACGGCTAAGTAGTTTGGCCTTGTGGATATCACTGCCATTTTGATAGATGCGCCAGAGAGTCATAACTATCTATTAATGACGACGCCTCATATGTTAATTCACATATCATATCTTTAATGAAGATGTACATGTCAAGCCTAACTATGCGACGAAATATCCTTAGCAAAACTTTGTTACCGTCGTCTCCGGGGCCCTTGAAATTGTCCGAACTAGTTTCGACTTATCGTGAAACTATGAAACGTAAATTTAAGGCTATTTATCGCCAGCCTTGAATTGTATCTAGGGTTTACCTAGTATCATGGTATATTCTTAAGTATGGGATGATTGGTCCTGGACCTGTGCAGGGGCTGTATCAAGACTGGGATTGGCTTACTGCCTTAAAAGGATGGACCTAGAGTTTCCTAGAGCCTCTAAAGCCTCCATTTCTAACTATCTGATGTTCTGGAGTATTAAATCCTGGCAGGAACCCTGATGTGCCTGGCGGTCTACCCTCCTCCTTTTAGCATTACAATGTTAAAAAACTCTCGGTTCTTACCGGTAATCGCTAGAGCACGGAGCGGATTGGGTTGAAGCACGCCTTTATAGTATAGGATCCTAATATATCGGCTGAAGTTGGGGTTCTGGGAATGGGTGATATAGCCACGTCGGCTACCCGGTAATCGCGTAGAAGCATTCATGCACAACCCCCTTCTCCCTGCCGATATTCATCATCTTCATGTAGCCTTTGGACCCGGTAGCATCGTTCTCTTACTTTTAAACCTTCTGTCTTCGTCTTCAGCGTTCTCTACGGCAACATGGGCTTCTTGGTACGCGTCATAGCGACCCTGAGAATTTCGGGACCGAGGTGGAAGAAATGGCCTATATTCTCGATGAGTGTCGCCGGGTCACTGTCCTGGCCCTTTCTTGAATAATCGGCTGGCGTAAGCTAGCGTGATAGAGTTTTAATTCTAGGAAATAGAGAAGGGATGTTGGGCCAGTCAATTAGTGTGGACGAAGGTGGTGGTTGTATCATGCTATCTCTCGATAGCATTCATGGGCTGCATTTATGGATGCCATCTGGAGCTAGTGTCCTAAGGTACTGCCTGAGGACTATGTGATCTGAAACCCATTACCACCGGCCGCCTCTGAAAGAAAATTAACAACTTCATTATCCATTTCAAGATATACTCAAACCCCTTGTTACTAAACTGTTTACATGGCACGCCTCGTACTTAATATATCCCATAACGTTAGTTTTATTACAAGGCAAGGAAGACGTTGAATATCAAAGTGATCATCAGGTAATGAAGAGTTTTTTTCTTCAATTATATTATCATGGCTAGCTGTAGTATAATGACTATAGAAAACGAAGTCCCAAATTCCCATATCCGCTGTAATATAACTGGCACAAAATGTTAAAATCATGAGTCGTTATCGTCACCCGAATACCGCAATAGGAAGGCTGGCCACAATAGACATGTTATTTCTGAGTTTGTGGTGTTAGAGCTCTATTCATAGATGGTGTTGTATTAGAGCTTATCCGCGCAGGCGGCTCATCTGAGGGTCATATAGCGGCTCCGCGGCGACAGTAGCCTTGATCCGCTGACCAAAGTACTCGATCTCGACGGCATCTCCTTCGTTGACACCGCTAGGCAACCAAGCATATGCAATGGGCTTACCGACCGTATACCCGAACGCTGCGCTAGTGACATAACCCTGTGGCCGGCCGTCGACAAACACCGGCTCCTTGCCGAGAACAACAGAGCGCCCGTCGTCCACCGTTAGACAGCGTAATTTCCGGGTGACCGTTTTCTTGGATCGCCCAAAAAGGGCAGATTTGCCGACAAATGACTTGTCCAACTTGAGGGCGAAATCGAGGCCGGCCTCGTACGGATCGTGCTCGGTAGTCATGTCGGTACCCCATAATCGGAACCCCTTTTCTAGACGTAACGAGTTGAACGCAGTACGCCCGGCGGCGATGATGCCGTAGGACTGGCCGGCTTTCCAGATTGCATCCCATAAGCGGAGGCCGTTCTCGGCACTTGCGTAGAGCTCCCAACCTCGCTCTCCGACATATGATAACCTCAAAGCTGTGACTGGGATGCCGGCGATGCTGACCTTCTTGCAGCGGAAATACGTAAGCCCCTTGTTGGAGAAATCGTCTGAAGTGACTGCAGTGATCACCTCCCGGGAGAGGGGACCCCAGAGGCCGATACAACATGTTCCGCCCGTTATGTCGCGAACGTGCACAGCTCTATCGGGAGACCGCTTGGTTTGGAGGCGAGCTTCTCGAGTGAAGTAGGCTGTGTCAACGGGACCGTTCACACCAACCTGGTATAATTCCTCGGAGATTCTGGCAACTGTTATATCGCTACGGATGCCGCCCTGGTCATCTAAGAGCAGCGTGTAAGTAACAGCGCCTGGCTTCCTCGACACAGTACCTGTGGTCAACCGCATGAGTAGGTCCACGGCGCCTGGGCCGGTAATCTGGAGTCGCCGCAGCGGAGTCATGTCGTACATTGCTACCGCGGTGCGTGTCTTCCACGCCTCGGCCGCAGCAATGGGCGAGTAGTACCTTGAGGACCAGGCATCGCGCTCAACGGGCTGCCACTCAGGGGGTAAATCTTTAAGCAGTTTGGCGTTCTCCTCATACCAGAATGGGCGCTCCCAACCGGTGCCCTCGAGGAAGAAGGCGCCGAGTTCACGTTGGCGTATGTAGAAGGGCGTAACCCGCAAACAACGCGGTGAGTCGCGCGGTTGTAAGGGGTGGAGGATATCATAAACCTCAACGAAGTTTTGTTGCGACGTCTCGCTGACGAATTCAGGGGTTAGTTGGACGTCTTCGAAGCGCGATAGCTCGCACTCTGCCAAGTCAATCTTCGACTTGCCATCTGTAATCAGCTCGGCTAAGGCGCGGGCTACGCCTGCCGAATGTGTCACCCAGACTGCCTCTGCAACGTAGAACCCGTCGACGTTGGGGGCTTGTCCGATAAGGGGCCCGCCGTCTGGCGTGAATGAGAAGATGCCGTTGAATCCATCCGCGATCTCACAATTTTTTAAGGTAGGGAGGATCTCTTGGGACAGCTTCCAAGCCGGCTCAAAATCTTCTGGGCTGAACTCGAGACGTGATGGCATATTCTTCTCATCTACTTCCTTTGGGGTTTCTCCTAGTGAAGCGGCGACAACCGGCATAGGACGATGTCCATAGTAGCCGATGCCATATTGCGTGCCATGCTCGCGATAATACAGATCTTGATCCTGATACCGCAAGATCGGTAATGTCGCTGAATTTGGGTCCGCCGGGGTGTCTCCATTGGTTAAGTGGCTATTCGGTAGATCCTCGCTTTTTGTTTCGCTGCTCGCGGAATTCTCGTGCGAGACAGGTGTGGTTTTGACGTATTGGTGTGCCATTGGTAATAGGGGGATGGGCACGCCAGCCATAGCTCCAACCTCAACTCCCCAGAAGCCAGCACAAGAGATGACGATATCAGCGGGGAGGATGCCGCCTGGTGTCATAACTCCGGTAACCCGACCGTCGGCTTTCTCGATCCCGGTAACTGGGGTCGATTCAAGATAACGCACACCAGCGTCTTTTGTACGCTTGATGAGCACCTGGACAGCCCGGGCGGCCAGCGCCAGGCCATCACTGGGAATGTGTAGACCACCGAGGATCAGACCACTGTCGGTCAGAGCCGGGTAAAGACTTCGACACTCCTCCGCGCTAATTATCCGCGCATCGATTCCCCAGGAATGGGCATAACCCCGTTTCCGTTTGAGTTCCTCGAGTCTTTCCGGGGTAGTAGCGACTTCCAGGCCGCCAACCTGATTGAAACAACTCTGCCCGCCACTTTTTAACGATAAGAGCTTTTCCACAGTGTAGCGTGCAAATAGAGTCATCGTCTTTGAGGGGTTTGTTTGATAAACTAGACCTGGTGCGTGGGAGGTTGAGCCACCGGGCATGCCTAGGGGACCCTGCTCGACGATGGTAATATCAGACCAACCACGAGAGACAAGCTCATCGGCGACATTAGTGCCGACAATACCAGCGCCGATTATGACGATACGTGGTTTGGAGACCATGATGGAGATATGCCCTTCAATCTGGGCAATGTTATTAGGGTAGATAGATGAATGTGCATTTGTGTCATTATGCTACCTTCTACAGACTTCATTTTGACTATATATCAAGGCATATCAGGTTGCTTCTCCAAAGGAGCTATAGATAGTCACGGGATGCATGTACGTAAAGTTGATTGAGTGGTTGATAGTTGAAGACCGGATATGCCGATCACGTGATCGGAATAGGGACACTTATCCCTTCGTGTGAAGGCCTGGCCGGTTAATTACGATGGGGTAGGATAAGATAGTGAGTGATATACTGAGAATGACGACGAATAGTGAGAGGATATCTGGGGAATTACTAGTATGACATTGTAACCGAGGTATCTGATGAACTCAGTCGGATGAAAGCTGTTGTTTCACAACTCGCTAGTAGATGTATTTTGCTGGATTGTCGCGTGGCCGGCTGACATACGCGAACGGATTCGATATCTATTATCCGAGCGGCTGCAAGAAGCCTACCGGTCCTTCTCTACTATGTAGTTACATGTAGGTAGTACCGAGAAGTACACTCCGCATCACGCCAAGAAAATATACATGCAGGGTCGGTTGCGACAAAGTCTGGAGAACAACCGGAGTTAACAGACACATCGGACTACAAGGAATAGGATTTCCTATCTAGGATAGTCATCACAAGTTAGTTGGTGTTAGATATGAACGCTGATGCCAAGATCGCCTCTTTGGTTACTAATACAGTGACATGAGTGCAACTTCGGTATTCGGTATTCTCCACAGTAAGCCAAGCCTGGGCTGGAGATATGCAATCTTAAGGCGGCGTTGCTCCGATAATCAACAGCTGGTAGGCCGGGGAAGACTCCGTGCCCTTGTAGGGTATATTCTCTTGGCAGAGGCGGCAATGAGAAGAAAGGACCCCTAGGGGTCTTCATTTTTCGGTCATATGACCAAAGAATGTTCAATACGCCTTGCATGTGCCTTCAAACTGATGCCTATTCGCTCAATAGCTAAGGCTCACTCGGGAGGGAATCTTGCTAGTGTAGTCTCTTTCTTTTTAATTAAAGAACGCCTTAATTAAGGTGACGAATCTAAGCCATAAAGGGTAGTTCTGATTTCGAGATACGGTAGTGTCTAGTTCTCCTTCGCTTTCGCCACTAACACATCCGCGGCTAGGATCAAGCGTTGCGATTTAAGTTTATTATCTTATGATGATTGGTCTTGAAACAGTGTTATTGAATTCACTTGAACACCATCGCTAAAATTGACTAAGTTGTGCATTGCTAAGAGTCCCTCCTTCCCACCACGGTGCTTCCGTTGAAGTATCGACGGATTGAGAATCGAGCCAACCTAGATCCCCCAAACTAACAAATTGTGAGGTATCCGCATACAGCCAAGGCGTAGTATTGAAAGTGAGATTGTCACTCGGCTCAAGAGAAGGTTCATTCCAAATGGTTTGCCTTGGGGCCTCTGATTGGTTTGGTTTGACATGAGCCCGGCGGGATAGCGAAGGGGCGTCTTGTCCCCCGTTAGCGGTGTCTACTTTTATCTCTGGTGATGTGGCGACGTCGATCTCGAGCGTAGAATTTTCGCCTACTTCCTCCCGAGGAATGCTAGGGGCAATAGAAGGATGCAGTAAGTCTACGGTAGGGATCTCTTCAGAGTCTGTAACACAGTTGAACTGTAGGATATCCCACATTAGAGGCACACTGAGATAAAGCTTTGACGGAATCCACTCGTCCATGTCCATATTTTGATACCCTCCAGCGATCCGGGTCATAGTGTCTAGATTGCGATCCTAGGAGTTGTCAGTTCATAACCCTTGCTTCATGAAGAGGACATACCAAAGCGGCACAAGCCGGGGAGAAAGGCAAGAAACTCTTTAAAAATCTTCTGCATTTCGCGAAATCCGTCCTAGACTTTTGTTTGAGTCCAGCAGCGGCGGCACAACAGTAGTATAGGTGCACTGTGGCGGCAATCGCAGCTATATGCCCCAAAAAGGGATCAACGAGTTGCACTTGCTTGTCTACAATCATATCGATCATGCGGACAATCCATGTAGCATGAAGCAGTGCGAGTTCGGATGATCTTTTCCAAAAAGTATTAGGGATTGCTAAATTCGGATTGTGTTGGGCGCCGACGATGTAAAGGAATGGATGGTTTAATACTGTAGGTATGGCGTGGTAAGTAAACTGCTCTTTCAACCACGGGGCCCAATAGTCGTGATTTCTTCTTATCTCCTCCACTGTACGTGCATAGAACTTGACTGAATCATATCTGTGGCACATGGGAATTCTGTTCTCAGTTTCCATAAAGTCAGATTGCACCATAGCGTATGTTGAGTCATGCCGCCACGGCTCTTTTAATATGTTGTGAGCACAATCCGAAACGAATTTCCTGACGCAGCTCCAGACCCATCCTAGATGAAGACCTGTATTCCAGATACCAGGCTCGCTCGATTCAGAAGATCCTTGGTTTTCAGCCGGCAGGGCTGGCTTCGTCGAATTTACCTCTGAAAGCAGTCTCTGGCCGCCTCTGGTCGAGGAATAAGAAGATGGACCGACTTTGGTAGGGGCGCTTGAGAGACCAGTTTGACGCCCATAAAACTGCTCGAGCAACTGAAGGCTCCAAAAGAGCCTTTTCTTCCGCTCGGTAGCTGGATCCTCGGCAGTGTAGGCTGACTCTAGATCAAGCATAGCGGACCGGCAAAGCTGAAGAGCCAGGCCAACGTGGAATTGGCCGAGATTAATATTACCATCTGTATTCACGTCAGCCTATAGTCTTCCAAAATCACTAGAGTCAAGTCGTGCCTAAGAAAAAAGAATATGAAAGTAGGCACAGGCTTTCAATCGTCTCGAGTATTACCGTGCCATTGGCAATACGAAGCATAATCAGGGGCCTAACATTATGACCGTACAGCTGTAAACGATCACGCTTATTGGAAAAGCGTGCGGTCAAACAAAGAATGCTGCAGATAAGTTCGTGAGGAAGAGAGCTGTAGTTGTTGATGTCTTCGCGTTCAAAGCACCAAATTGGCTGCCTGTGGCAATACTTAAAGTAGAGATGAATACCAGCAGCTATATCCGCTGGGCCTGGGTGCGTATCCGAATTTTCCGAATCAGATAGAACAGTCGAGATATTTCCTTCGGGATACTTCTGTCGCTCGGGTGCAGGCGTTGGGGAATTGGACGTTTCCGAATCCTCGATTGCGTCCTCAGGTGGATGTTCTTGAGGCGTTGGTCTCGTGTAATCCGGTCTAGAAGCAATTAGAAGTCGAGACTTGAGCGTTAGTTTTTGGGGTGGTCATTAATACAAGCGCCCTTTTAAAATGAGATCCAATTTCTCCTCTAAAGTGGCCAGCCTTTCCTCCTGCTGATTGTCAAGGGATGTTCATCTTTAGGGTTGTGCCATATATAATACCGATGGGCCACCACGTGGAGAGGATTTTAACAGGGGTGAATAGGAACATGACTGCTTAAGACGAGCGCAGCTAGAACAGGCCGGCTTTTCGCCAGGACATCGTGTCTTTTTCCTCCTATATCAATGTTAGTAGGCGATGCAAGTATAAGTGAACCAGATAGAAGTCGGAGCGGCAGCTCGGCACAGACCTACAGGGAAGGCAGGCATGGTGTGAACGTCGTCTGCCACGAGAACTCGTACTTTCGCCTGGCGGCGGCATCAAGCCAAGAGGACTTGTCTCTGAAGAGGCCGATGGTTGAGGAGAATCACCTAGGTAAATTGTTAAAAGCCGCCGTGAACTGACGCTGGCTAGATGAGTAGACTATAACTGTACACTTTAGCGCGTGCGGGGCCGTTTATAGATGGATCCATATCGTGGTCTAGACCAAGAATGGTGCTTTATTATCATGCGGAGGATTCGCTGATCTTGTGACTAAAAGTCAAGTAACAATGCTACCGTGGCTGTGAATCCAAGGTATATGAGCGACCAACCCACTGTCAGTTGCCCAGATGCTAATGTCGACGCCACTAACCCCTACCATGAGACAAACCAAATAAATCGAGGGCTATTTTCACGTGTACACTTACGGACATTACGGTCAAGGTCACAAGCTACCCCTGGCGCTGGCACTACACTGTAGCGTCCACACTAACCGGTAATTAATTGTCAGCTATCAAACCCGTTCCGCCTCTGGGTATTTGACCCATATTCGAATAACAGGATTTACCACGACGCCGAAGCCGGTGATAAGGTGTGTTCGGGTGTCTGCTTAGACAACGTCACAACAAGATGCATTCGGGTTGTCTCGGACGCCGCTTTAGTTATGGTGTTATCATTATCGTACGAACTAGTCCTAGCTCTGGGTACTCTGTCTATAGGTCGAGGTATATCTATATTCCCGGGGAGCTTCGAGGTAGTGTAGGTGTCCCAAGCTCTCCTGTCAAACTGAATCGGCGCTATCTTGTCTGCCCGTCTGCTCCGATATAGGTGGGGTTGACTTGGCGCTGATCCGATAATGGGTGACCTGTCGGACGCATATTGCTTCACGATCTCGTAATACTACGTTAATAAGAATCTACGCTTGATATATCGTGTGGATGAAGTGACGTAGCCAATCATCACACGCATCCTTCAGCGTTAGTCAGTCGGGACGGTGGAGAAATACCGCTTCCCATTTTCCTATCAAACACACATGTATCAATTTAGTGCTATGCTAGTACAATGCCAGTACATGCCCTCCTAAAAATGCGATAACGAAGGAGTCTTTCGTAATGAGTAAAAGCAACCTCCGGATTGGACAGAGCCCACCCTCGCAAACTCCCGCTACAAATAAATGAAACCGACGCACTGCGATACACTGGAAACTGAAAACTGACAAGTGATAGCGATGGCTGGCTAATCATTACCAATCGAGGCCCTCCTTTTTCAAACTAGCACAATCTACCGATGAGCAGAAATCGAGATCCTGCTCACTGATCTTCGCATCCCCCGGAAGTCTCTGTCGAGCGGGCCAGATCTCTTGTCCAGCCTTCTTCTCGTCCTTGTGATGGGCCGTGACGAGATCGCGTACTAGCTTCTGGAAGAAGAGCGGCCCTTGTTCCATCCTTGGGTGCAGCTCTCCATTGACAAACACGCCGGCTTGAATATTCTTGTGGGCATTGGCGCAGAGATATTTGTCCTCTGACATGATGCGCTTATAGATATCGTTGATCACTTGGAAGTCTTCGTCGGATGAGTTCTTGTTCCGGTAGACTTCGTAGTACATGATCGACGTGTTGGGATTCTTGGGAATGAATCGTTGAATAAAGAAGAAGTGAGGCCTACACATGAGTTAGTGATATAGTCCCTCTTGATACGGCGAGGACTAAAAACTTACGACACATTCATTGAGGCGTTGGGGAAGTAGAATGTGGCAGCCACATTAAAACCTTTCGCAATTTGTTCAGGTGTTGGTCTGCCGAGATGTTGAACATAGGAATTCTCCGTGACGACGCCGTAAGCGCTAAGGTCGGCGACGGTGGGAATATCAGGGTGTGTAGTCGGACAATGATAACATTCATTGTAGTTATCTCCAAGGAGTTTCCAATTATACTCGCCCTCCATTTGCCAGGTGTGGTCAAACTGGTAGTCATCGAAATTATAAGCCTTGAATCTATCCTGCTTATCGATGTCCTTGTAGTCCTCTACCCACGCCGTGGTTGGCTTCTCCGCAGCCTCCATATTTACCCAAATAAATCCGTTGGTGTCGATGTGGACATGAATAGGAAATAGGCTATTCTGGCTCTTGTCGAAACCCTCGATTTCCTGATATGATGGCGCTTTGGTGAGCTTGCCGTTGAGAGCGTAAGACCAATTGTGGTACTTGCAAGCAAGGATACTATTGTTCCCCCCATCGCTTGTCACAACTGGAAAGGCCCGATGCCTACAAACGTTGTGAAAGGCATTGATGACACCAGTGCGATCTTTCGCAATAACAAAATCGAAGCCAGCTACCTGATATCGCAGCCAGTCTCCTGGGTTCGGGAGTCTTATTTTATGTGTTGTAAGAAGCCATTTCTTGGAAAAGATCGCCCTCCTTTCAAGCTCATACATCTCTTCGGAAAGGTACCATGAACCCGGTAAGGCTCTCACGGCCTTCTTTCCCTCCTCTTTTGCCTTGAAGAAACTCTTGGGGAGCCATCGTAAGCTAGAGAATCTTGACAAGTATGAAAGCGCTATGGCAACCAAGGATGCTGACAGTGTGAAGAGAAGAATCTGGGGCGAATAGTAAATAGAGAACTCAGCCATGGTAACTAGCACGTAACCACTTGGGTGTATAATGTGATGGTATAGGAAGATAGGGACGGGAAGATGATAAACCACATTATGGAGGTCGTTGCCTATGTATATAACCCCTTCGTCCCAGAACTGTCGAGATTGGACTGATACACTCCATGGCCCGTCCTATCTAATCCTACCCTCTATCGCTTGCTAATCGCGGTTGTAAGGACTCGCAAATCACGAACGTGGCCCCAAAAGCGGTTGAGATATCGATCACATGACCGGGTCGAATGTTATATCTTAGACTTCTAAAGGCTTATGGCTAACCGGGAGAGATAGCCCGAGATACGCTCACGTGATCGGCATTGAATAGCTCTACCTACTTACTTACCACCTTTGTGTGTAACCGCTTATAGAAAATTGTAAAACTGGAACACAGGATTCATGCGTTCATTATGATAACATAGATTTCATGTCGTGCGTCATCCTATTCTTGGGTTCTATGATAGGCATTATTAGCATTTGAGATGCTGTGATGAAATCGATACCACGCGTTAACTTTGGTAATTACAGAAAAATGGAACCAACATGTATCGGGTGGAACTACTCGGTTAGTATGTTGTTGGACCTATCGCACAATAATACAGGTCATACTGAGCCTACGGTGACCGATCCAATAAAAAGAATTTATAAGATGTTGATGAAAACTCGTTGGACAACTTGTCTCAAAGTTGCGCTTACCCTAGATTAGAGAAATGTGAAAAGTAACATTTAATGACAGCTGAGTAGTCAGCACTCTTTCCAATTGCTATCTATCCTCACTATCCTTACGCGTCTTCATAATATACTCAGTGAGTAGCTCCGGATAATTAAGCTTCATTATCCTATCCCAGCCGTTTTAGATTAATTTTCAATAGACTGTCTTCCCAGAGTGATATTTTATGTTGATATAAATGAGTCAGCTACCAATTTGAATAATTAAATCCAATATGTCTTGTCTGTGGTGAGGAGTTCAACCGTTTCTACTCAGGATCATGAGACAGCTTACTCATGACGACTCGCAGTTGGCCACGCTAACTTAATTACACCACCGAAGTGATCTAGCGCATTTGGGGCATATTGCTAATGCGGAGTAAGGTATACCTGTATTTTTGCCGCCCTCATTTGAAATGAGACACATAAACAAGTTAGAAACTGTCGGCAACGGAATGATAGCCCGGGCGGTAACGTACTTCAGTTCCTGCCGTGTGTGCTTTTCCGCGGGTCTCATCTTCTGTATGTCGACCTAGATACGTGTCAAGAGAAAGGTCTGGTTGTCATGTGTCACGATGTTTCTGCCCAACGCGGCCCACATGAGAGCACCTCGGGAAACGCCCGTGGTCTAGGCCACGGCCGTGTCGAGACATCCCGACTAGTCCTCCAATCATGAGCCGTGCGACAAACCGCCACCTCACTCTTTGCTTTCATTCCAAGCCGGGCAAAATGTTGAATCTTTTGTAGTCGATAATTGTTACAAATACTAACCTTTTTGAGATTTAAGCTGAATGGCGCGAGCTTACCTCGGTCGGTTACATGATATACGCACTCTAGGGTGATCATATAACTCCAAACAGGCTTATTCCTCACTGGGATGTGCTCGGTATTCGTCAAGTGACTAGAGCATAATAGCATCAATAAGGACAAATAAACGTCTAGGAAGATAGCAACGTGTAGTGCGATTAATGTATTTCTAGTTTTTATTCAATTACAACTTTGAGGTTCTCACCGGATCTATCAAATCCTTCATTTCAAATCTAGGCCAGTCTGGGGAAAGAGCAGGATCTGGACGATGCCTGTCCCATGCCCATTTCTCCGTCAATTGAGGAGATAGTTGGCCCTCTAGCATCTGAACGATATATTTCCCCAACACGGGGAAGAACTTGTAGCCGTGAAATGAGCCACCTGTCGCAACGTATAAACCTTTCGCCGCTGAGTGCGGCGAGATGATGAAATCTCCGCTTGTAGTGAAGGCGTCCCTGTCCAATCGTCAGTCAATTATGCGTTTCCATGGGGTTAGTAGACCCACCAGCAAATGCGATGCTTCACCAAATCCCAGTGTGCAGTCTTCTTGCCGTAGAATACTTTATTTGCGTATTTGATGTCGTCCTTAAGCCTCTTAGACACCTCCCACTGAGCATAGTCGGGCTTCGGAGGCGGCGATGACACGTAGTGACCCGGTAACACTTCCCTAGTATTTTTAAATATTGTCTGTCCCCACCACTTCATCTCACGGTCTCCCGGTGTCGGCGGAAGAGAACCGATGAAGGGACCTGTTCCTAAGATCAGGTTTCATACGAGATAAAGCATCTGGGAGAGCACCCATACCTTGTTGAGTTGTATACCCTTGAAAAGCAACCGGCATGGAACCGAATATTGCGTGCGACTCGTCATCTAATTTCGCCATCCCTGTCGTGATACCACCTGCAGTGAGTCTGAATCCGGCGGCGATATTGGGTAGGCCGCTATTCACGGCACTGTATTCGAGCAACGTTGGTGTATAGGCCCCAGCGCAGATAATAGTGCGTGTTGCTTTCAAGGTCTTCCCCTTAGTTGTTTGGATACCGGAGCATTTACCGGACTTATCTAGCAGCAAGGTCGCAACTTCCGCTACCTCGTACTTGACACCTAACCTCAGAGCTTCGCGGGTGATTGCACGTAAAGAATCTCCAGCGGCTCCCCACCCGCCGGTCGGGTTAATAAGCACCTCCTTGACGCCAGTATAATCAGCATCGTCGAATATGCCGTTGTACAACTTGCGCGCTTCCTCGACAGACACAGCTTTGATATCAGCCTTTCGTCCGAGACGTTTATAGTTCTCGATGACGCTTTGAGCATAATCATCACGGCATGTCCATATGAGGCCGGTTTCATGGAAATATGGCTTCCACAGGGGGTCGGATCTGAAGACATCCTGTGCTTCGAGCGCCAGCTCACAGTAGACAATGTCGTCGTAGTCTGCCCGCACTACCTTGTTCCAGTCCCACGAGGCAGCTACACGACTGTCGGCGTCAAAGGCATCCCGATCAACTAGGGTCACCGAGGCATTGGGATATTTCTTGATGAGGGTGTAGGCTGTAGAGACTCCAAAAACACCTGCTCCAACGATGATATATGACTCCTTGCCTGACATTTTGAATACAAAATGATGACGAATGAACAACTAGAATGGATGATTACCCTTATTAGTTCTCGGTGTAATAGTTACATGTTCAAGTCCATTTATACCCTCCACCCCCTTACCGCTCACTAGCTACTACTTCGTAGCGGTGGCACGCACCTACGTGGTGCCGGTATCGCCCAAAGGAGGCCCAGTATTTTGGCCGTATAGTCGTTCTCGGCATCCGCCTCCCTTATCTAAAGCCGGTCATGTGACCCATCCACGCCCTGCAGATGTCATGTACTTTGTATACTTCTCGGGATAGGATCCGACTTCGATAACCTTGGAATCTCGGCGGATGGTGATAGACGAAGGGATGCAGTATATAAATATGTGTTTGGAGGAAATTACACGCGACGTAATTAGATCACTCAGAGTAATATAATATAACTATTTGAGCACTAACTACCAAATGTACGCCCAAGACATCAATTGACTTTTGTCGGTGGGATTAATATATGAGAATTGTTCTGCACTCTTACATCATTGGATAACCAATAATAGCCCCTATGGCGTAGTGGTAGCGCGTGTCACTTGTATGTTATAACATATCGCAAGATTATGACAAGGTCTCTCGTTCGATCCGGGATGGGGGCAGCTAAATCAGTTACATTTTTATTCGCGTGAGTAGATCGATTGACTATCTATCTACTTACTCCATTCTTTTTTTTCGCCATTAGGGTTCTATTATGGTGTGAAGATGACGGAGATGAGAATGAGATCAATGCATACTGGTGTGTATAGAATGTATACCTAATCTAACAATCTATGATAGCTATGCTTTGCCTCTAGTCTCTGCACTTATACTCGTGCTGAGAATCAATTCATTTGCTGCGATGGACAGTGCTCGTTTCTTTCAACTATGGCGGCTTCTCAAGCTCCCCCAAAGAGAATGTCATTACCATTAAAAGTCAGACGAAGGCTGTGATGCGCTAAGGGCATGCGGGGGGTGCTCGCCTGTGTTGAGCTCCATTATAAGCTTTCATGTCACAGTCCCGAGGCGCCTGTATTCACTGTTAAGATAGGGAGTCTCGCCTGCAGGTTCAACGGCGCGGAGGCGGACTGGTGGGACTGTAGTAAGGTACTTGAGCATAGGGACACCGTCGCGAAGCTGCCGTGCTAGATTACGGGAAAGGTGACGGATCCAATAATGGACGTTCTAGAACAGTTGCACCGGGTTCGAAGGCTGTGAAGTTTACGCTTGTGGAATGACGGACGAGATCAATGGCATTTTCTCTCATTCGCGTCATCTTTTATTCTCTACCTCAACTAGTCGATAAATACCATTTTACTCCTTGTTGTACCTAGGTTCTCGCCTTAATTTAAGTCAGCCTATTATCGTCAAATTACTCTGCACTCCGTTAAACCATTCCCTGTCTTCCTTCGCTTCTCATCTTGACAGCAGAGGCTCGATTTCATCAACGAGACTATCATTCCTGGTCCCATACCGTTGACGCAACATTGTCACCAAAAACAGTACGGCCTGGACTGGTAGGGTAACAGCAGCGAGAATGGTGATTCATATGCTAGTGGCATGGTAACTAGCACAGAGAAAGGGTACAAATGCCGCGCAGGGTCCAGCAACTACAGCGACCTACTATATCAGCTTCTGAATAACTTTTCTGTCAAATAATCGAGCTATACGTTCCGCTCGACGACACGAATGTCGAGCTGGCCAACCATATCGACTCATGGGAGACAGCGGCGGATATTACACTCGCCACTCTTACAATCGGCGGGAATGAAGTCAGGTTCTTAGACCTCGTCTAGTACTGTGTCGTTGCTCCCAACACATTTTATTAGGGCTCTACGAACAGGAGGAACTGCATCAACAGTTGGTTATTGGGCTGCAGGAACCTGTTGCCTGTAGCAATGTCTTGCTAGTTGTTTATTCGATTGTTTGAATAGAAGCCTATGCAGTGTGCCTAGGGAAAGGGAATCAAAGACCATACCTCTACATATAGAAGCTATGAAGTTAAGCACTGTTAGATAGGAGAGATAGATTAATGAGGCACACATCTTTCGTGAAGTCTTCTTCAACGCCGATAATGAAGTTAGAGTCATGATGGGGGCCCAAGTGACAGCGAGCTCGCGGCCGGATGAAGGCGTTGTATCTCAAGATTCTGCAAAAGGGGCTTAATACTCGGGGCAAAGCGGAACTAGAACTATGGGTGACCCGGTATCTAGAATCCGGGCACAGCGGTGCCTGGTTTTTTTCTAAGCGGGTAGCTGGATGTCGATAACGCGGAGCCATATAAAATGAGGATGCTGATATAAACAGGCTCTCTGCGGTTGGTAGTATCGCTAACGTTGGCTGGTGGTTGTGTACGCGTCGGAGCAAGATGTCTTACCCCTGAACGCCGGGTATACTTACCAAAAAAAAGTCAGAAACTGCCGTTTTAGGTAAATTCTACACTTATAAAACATAGTCTTAGGAGTGCAGGCAAAAAGCGTTATATATATAATACCATATAAACTAATACCAGCCTTAATTACTAACTTTTTTATATATATATAAACACTCTAAAGCTATTTTTTATATATAAAGCCTTATATAGTAATTTATTTACTTTTTAAGCTAATTTTAAACCTATTATTATATATAAAGCCTTATATAGTAATTTATTTACTTTTTAAGCTAATTTTAAACTTATTACTATATATAAAGCTTTATATAGTAATTTACTTATTTTTTAAGCTAATTTTAAACCTATTGCTATATATAAAGCCTTATATAATAATTAATTTATTTTTTAAACCGCTTTTTAAACAACTTTTTAAATAACTTTTTAAACCGCTTTTTAAACTACTTTTTAAATATATGCAAGCTATTTTGCTATATATTTAAAAGCTTAAACATTATATTAGCTTTTATTTTAAGCTAAAAAAATTAGCTTTAGCTAAGTTAAAAAACTAAGTAATAAGTTTTTAACTTAGCAGTATTAAAATTAGCTTTTTTTTTTTTTTTTTTTTTTTTTTTTTTTTTTTTTTTTTAAAAATT